>WEKY01012141.1:24198-64075 GCA_013390045.1 Picathartes gymnocephalus
TGTCGGGTACGCGCGGAGCCTCCGCGCCGCCGCTGAGGGACGGCCGCGGGACGTCGGTGGCGATTATTGGCCTCTGAGTCTTTGTTCCTCCTTCCGGACCCACCTCCGGCCCGCGGTGTCCGAGGTTAAATAGTGTTCCCACCAGCTGCTCTTCGGGGGGGGTCTGGTGTCCTTGGGCTGCTGTCCCAGCCGTTGGGCCACCCCAACGAGCAGCGCCCGGCCGACCGCGCGTCCTCTGCCCGTCCCCTCTGACCGCTATGGCCGCGCTCCTCCTTCTCCTTCTTCTGCAGCTGCTCGCCTGCTGCCGCCGGGGCTCGGCGGCGTCCCTTGTCAGTCTCCAGCCGTCACCCCTGCGCATCAGCTGCCCGGGCCCTCACGGCCAAGTCTTCCAGCGCCAGGACAACGAGCACAGGGTGTCGTGCCTGTGGAACAGCACCGTGACCCTGCATTACCAGCCCGCCCCAGGAGCAGGGCCGGACGTAGAGGGGGAGGAGGGGCAGCCACAATCCCCACCTTGCTGCCTCTGGTACCTGAACTCGGCTTCTGTGAGGAACATCTCACGCTGGTCAGGGCAGGTGGTACTGCAGACAGGACAAGCTCCCTCACCCGGGTCCTCCAGCCTTCTTACAGTGCAGTGCTCGTCTGCGTCCTGCGCTGCACCCGAGTGCTTTCACCACAACGTGAGCGTCGAGATCTCCGGGCAGGATATGCGGCTGTTCGTGCTTTGGCCGCAGACACAGGTTATCCACGTGTGGCAGTCGGTGGAGCTGGGCTGGTGTGCACGTCTCAAGAGTGCCGGCTGGCAGTACCGCTTCAGCAGCCAGGGAGGCACCCCCTCGACCCTTCTCCGTCCCAGCAGTGAGCACCAGGACACGCCAACACCTGCTGTCTACCCAACAGTTGAGTTGCAACAGACCTGTGCCACCTACTACAGCTACCGCTTGACTGTGCGCTACAGGCACCCCGGGATCCACATTGCTTTGGTCAGTATTGAGCAGATGCCTCACATAAGCCTCAACCTCTCTCTCAAGGTGGAGCCTGACTTGGTGCATGTCCTCAGTATCAGCTCCAAGCTCCTTAGTGTTCCTCAGCAGCCCCTCAGCTTATCCTGGTGGCTTCAGCCCCTTACCCTAAGTACACTTGCCTACAGACTGGTGGACACACAGGCTATAGGAGGTTGGCTCCACTCCTACAGTTCATTTGCACTGTCGAGCAACTTCTGTGCCATTTCTACACCTCAGAGTCTGGATGAGATAGTGGTGGCCAGCATTTACTTCCATGTTGATGGAAAGAGGCTTGAGGGATTGACAGGGGAACTGCACCTGCTCAATGGTACCCTGAGCTTAACTGCTGGCGAAGAAACTCCCATCCATGTCAACCTTTGTCCAGGGAGGACCAACAGCAGCACTTACATTTTCAGGTACAGCCAGGGAACATTTTACACATCTAAAGACAACAGCACTTTTTCCACAGATTGCCCTAACACACGCACTGTGTTCTACCAACACAAGGAGCTCTCCTACTTACTCACTGTAGAGTTTGTGGCCTTACAGTGGTACAAGTTCAAAATGTACCTTTATATGAATCAGAAGAGGGCTTTGATTAGGTCTCTGACAGAAAGAGACCTTGACGTCCACGTTTTCAGCAGTGGCCGTCCTTCTTTTCTGCAGAACTTTAGTTATTTAGTGTGGTTTATCCCTGCACAACATCCCATGCTACAGTGTGAGTGGACCTTCTATCTGCAGCTTTTTGGCACAAAAAAAGACCATGTTGTCCAGAGTAGTATGTACACATACAACGACCGTGTAAAAAATGCCACGCGTTTTGTTCGTCGCTCTGCTTTACCCTTTGATACAGAAAAATACACGGGGTTTGTGGCAAAAGTAAACTGCACCAGCAGTGCACCTACACCAGCTCTTTTAAGCGTCAGGGTCAACAACCACACTGCAAAAACCATAGAAGCACCAGTGGTATGTGAGAAAAGAGAGTGTAGGATAACCAGGTGTTGGATTCAGAGACCAGATCCCAGATCCCTTATCTTGTACCAGAAAAGGGCATCAGAGTTTTTCCTCTTTGTCAAGTTGAATATAGACTGCCACATTGGCATATCGATCAAGCCCCTTTGGCAAGTCTATCCTGCTAAGGACACAAGAACTCAGCCAGACTGGTCAAAGGCAGTAAACACTTCTGCAATGTTTGGCATAAAGATGATACATTTAACTATTCCCAGTAATACTTTAGATTATGGGTTGTATTTTTTTTATTTCTCTGCTGAGGTAATCCCAATTAGGACCTCAATAACCCTCAAGTGCCATGATAGGATTTATGTTCAGATTGAGAGAGCTGATCTATTGGCAAATATTTCAGGAGGCTCGGTCCGCACAGTGGGTTTTTCTGAGAGTTGGACTCTTGATGGCTCTGTATCCTCTGATCCTGATTCACAGGAAGGACCGCTGATATTTACTTGGTACTGCACTAAAGACTCGGCAGACTATCAAACCATGAAATTCAACATGAAAAACAGATGCCACCCATTCCAGAAGGATTTGAGATGGATAACACCCTCAGGTCCCATTCAAAACATACCACCAGAATCTCTCCCAGGAAGCACCTTATACTATTTTCGCCTGGTGATTCAAAAGGGCAGCAGGACGGCTTACGCTGATCAAGTTGTAGAGGTGGATCCTGGCCCTCCACTCATTCTGGATGTGAAATGCCTTGAAAACTGTGGTAGCAGTTTAATTCCAACAGAGAGATTTGCCCTATCTGGAAAATGCTCAAACTGTAAACCAAGCAACAAGCCACTATATTACTGGTCCCTTTTTTCAGACCTCTCTAAAGAAATTCATTTTGATTGGGCTTCCAAAACATCAACGGGGAGGTCTGGGGCTTACATGTCTATACACGCTCTGACTTTCACAAAGCCTGCATACCCATCCTATGTACTTCACTTAACAGTGACCACCTGGGATGGTAGGACCTCATCCTTCAATAAACCCTTTAGGGTAAATACTCCACCTCGGGCTGGCAGGTGTAACATCAGCCCACGCCATGGTATAGCCTTTCTGACAAAATTTGTTGTTAAGTGTAGAGGATTTTCTGACAGCCATTTACCTCTGACATATAAAGTGATAGTAGCTTCTGATGTACCCCAAACTACCACAGTAACTTCTGTGGTGGAAAACACGTTTGGCACAATTCTGCACTTTGGTTCTGAGCCTAGAACTCCTCCATCTTTTCTCCCAATTGGAGTGCCCTCTCACAGATACACTTTGACAGTTTACGTTCAAGTCCGTGATTCCATCGGGGCGTTTACCCAGCTGAGTTTACGTGTCTACGTAAAGAACCCACTTAAAACTCAATCCCTTTCGGCTGTGTTTCACGAGCTGCTGGCTTCAGCAAGCCGTTTAAGTGTGTCAACATCTGCTCAGCAGACTGGGGATCGTCTTAGGGCCGGTTATTTGGCTTATCTTGCAGCCTCACTCTTAAACTATATTAAAGACACGCCAACTGTCCAGCTCCCTCAAGCTCGGCTTCGGGAAACTGTAGTTAAAACAGCCTCAAATATTTCAGTAAATAGCATCATGGAAGTCAACCAAGTAGTGGCTGTTCTTTCTGAAGTCACAGAGGCAGTAGAGAAAATGAATGTTAGGTCACAAGACCTTGCCATTGGGAAACTGACAGAAGTAACAGGAATTCTGAAGAGACAGAGGAGTCAGATCCATTGGTCTGAGGAAGCAGAAATTCAGACCAGTGGAATACTAAGATGCTTGTCCAACGTCCTGAGAGCTGATCTTCTGCGTCTCAAGAATGTCAGTGCAAATGGAATTCAACGTGTTTTCTCCATCATGGAAGGTGCAACAGATATAGTTTTCTGGGGAAAAGTCCCTGAAGAAATAGAAACTCTAATAGAAACAGGACACTGGAATATCACTCTGAAGAAAAATGAAGCCTGGAACATTACAAATTATTTGCCTGCCACATACACCTGCCACAATTGCTTTTATCCAACACTGAAAAAAGGAGATGGTTCAGGAGTGACCCCGGATACTGTGTTTTCCACTGCCATTTTTGAATTTGATGAGAGCCCCTTCCCTTGGTTAGGTTACACATCAGATATCATATCAATGGTCATGGGGTTTAGAATGGCAGAGACTAAGGCTAATGGGGATCTAGTTCCAGTCACGCCTGAAAAAGCAGACATTTTTCTTGCCAGGAAAGGTGGACTTACAACATTTTATTTAGTAATGGGACCTGATAGAACAGAATCTTACACAACTGGAGGATTTAGCTTTGAGATCAGTAAAACTACCACGAGCATATACTTTCAGATCATGACAAAACTAAAAGTTACTTTCAAGGTGCTGATATTTACAGGTACCAATCTCACTCACGCTCAGCCCGTGGCCTCGTTTGCTGCTTCCCACGACATGCCAACCGTTGCAAGTGGAAATGAGACAACCACTGCTGACTGTAGAATTACAGGTCCCTATATTGTCTGTCTCCCAGAGTCCCTGCTGACAACCATAGTGCAGAAAAGTAGTGTAGACACTCAGAACATCTCCATTGTCTTGGAGACACGCTATATCTTAAGGTACCCAAACCGGAAAGTGGTGGGCATATACATTTTTAATGACCACTGCCTATTTCTGGATGGGATTGGAAGTCAGTGGAGCAAAGAGACATGCAAGGTTGGCTCCTTGACCAACTGGCAGAAGGTACACTGTGTCTGTGACTCCAAGCGGCAACGCAGGAGTGTGCCAGCCCTTCCTGCATCCAGCATCAAGTTCCTGGCAGCCAAGGTAGTAGTTCTTCCCAACACAGTAGATCTGGGGAGAAACCTGATAGCAGACATACCCAAAAACCCACTGACCCTTATAACAGTGCTCTCTATTTTTGCCGTCTACTTACTTTTGTGCTGCTGGGCTATAAGAAGAGACAGGGTTGAGAAGGAGATCAAGTACATTATCGTTCTGCCAGATAATGAGGCCTCTGATGCAGGGAGCTTTTTGGTCACTTTGTATACAGGCAGTCGCTTGAATGCTGGGACCAAAGTAGAGGTCTTTCTGCAGCTCATCGGCCAGCAAGGCAGGAGTAAATTCCGTTGTTTATGGCACCAGCCTTCTCCAGCTTTCCAACGGGGAAGCATTGATTGCTTTCTGATAACTACTCCGAAAAACTTGGGAGATATTCGTTCCTTCAGGGTCAGGCTCAATAACGAGGGCAAATCTCCAACCTGGTTCTTAAGCAGAGCTGAAGTTGAGGACACGTCCACCAGGAAGGTCTGGTTCTTTCTGTGCAGAAAATGGCTTTTCCTTGACAAGAAAAATCCCTTACAAGACTGGAAATTTTCTGTCACAGACCCCCAGATACCTCTACCCAAATTCGACTATTTTCTTATTAATTTCAACAGGAGACTAACAGAGTACCATTTATGGCTCTCAATTTTTGCTCCTGTTATCGCTGGGGCTTTCACCAGGTTCCAGAGGTTGTCTACATTTTTAGCAGTAATATTATTCACGTTGCTTGTTAACATTATGTTCTTTAACGCTGAAAAGAGTGAAGAAACTCCAATATACCTGAGGTATTTGAGATCAATAACAGTAGGAATTGAATGTGCTTTGCTCACCCTCCCCATGGAAATCTTAATAATTGCCTTGTTTAAGTATTCCCAGAAGGATTCTCCTCCTGTTGTGACCAAGATGTACCCAGAGGTAGATTCCAGGTACTGGAATAATTGCGTAATATCTGAAAAAGATGCAAATGTAATTGACACAGAGGAGCAGACAGTAACTGTGAAGTCAGGTTCCAGTTTTGCAGAAGGGGGCATCTTTTCCAAAGGAAGGAGACTAAGCACTACCATCAGGCAGCTTCGCAAGATCCCAGACACTGAGCCCTTGCTGTGCTGGTGGTGTGTCCCTGTGGCCTGGGGACTGGTTCTGAGCATAACTGTGCTCTCATCCTTCTTCATTGTGCTCTATGGTTTGTCCTATGGCTACCAGACTTCCCGAGAGTGGCTCATAGCATCTGGAACCTCCTTTCTTCAGAACGTGTTTTTCCATTCCATTCTGAAATCCTTACTTTTCTCAGCTATGAGCACAATCCGTCCAAAATACTGTGAAGACGTCAGATGGGTAACTCAGGAAAAGCATGTGGAGATTAGCTCGGCTAAAGAAACTGGGAGAGATACCTGAAACTTGCTGATGTCGGAGGCACCAAGAAATATCAGCCTTTGGAAGCTGATGAAAGCAAACATGCTGAGAAGGGTAAGAATTAAAATAAATGCACTTATTTTCATGAACGGTTTCATCCATAACCTTGTCTTTTTATCGCTGCTATTAAATTTTGCATATTCTACTGAGAATGCCAACAGTTTCCACTATAGCCAGTCCCTGAGTAGAAGCTGCTTCCAAAAAACTTCCCCCACTCAAGTTTTGTGGCTAAGCATGACCTTGTATCTCACGGCAGTATCTCCTCTGCCCAGTTCTCAGAGGTGATGCCCGAGGAGCCAGCTCCGTGCTGAGCACGGCTCTCACCTCTGGCTGCGCACATGCGGAAAAAATAGCCTGAGAAGGGCTGGAAACACCGGCGTGTTCGTCCCGAGGGCTGGGGACACGCCAGGCGTGTCCATCAAGGCCGGAGCAGGGCGTGAGGGAAGGCAGGAGGCGTTCGCGGCCGCACAGCGCACCTTGCCGGCCGCCCGGCGCCGGCCCCTTATAGGCGGCGTCCGTGCGCGACCCCGGAAGTGGCTCGGTGGGCACCGCCTGTGGGGGAACGGGAACGGGAGCGGGAAATGGATAGGGCCGGGAGCTGGGTGGAAAGTAGGCGCTGGGGTCGGGGGTGATGCCTTGGATTTTAACTTTCATATTTTTCAAACCCTGCAGTGCTCAGTGTGTCACTCTGCAGTGCCTTGTAGCCTGTGAGCTGCTGTTCTCTCATGTTCACATTGACAGAACAAAGCCTCTCCAAGGACACCCAGACTGTCCTGGGCCCAAAATGTGTAACCGAACATCTTGAGAAGGGGGGGGAGAAGGGGGGAGGAGGGGGTAAGCTGGGGAAGTGACATCATTAGCTGAAGTTTTAATTGGCTGAATTGATGCTGAGATGCAAATAGACCAAAACCTATAAAGGTGTGAAGAACTCGTGACTCGGGGTCCATCTTGGGGTCCAGTGTGAGAGCAGCCTCTTGCTCCCCAGGCTGTGCCTTTGAAGGCCTTTCAAATAAATATCCACCTTTATTCCCTTCCTCCTGTCTAGGCTCTGTTTCTAGGGAGCCACTTCAGGCATCAGGGGGAGCTGGAGCCGGCGGGGAAGCGGGAATCGGAAGGCAAACAGCAGCTCGGGACGGAACTGGAAATGGCGGGGAGGACATACAGGAACCGGGAATCGGGGAGCAAAGGGGAGCTGGGGAGGGGACCGAGGAACGAGGGACGCGGGGAGAAAAGAACTGGGAGCTCCGCGGGGTGGGGGGTGGAAACGGGGTCCTAGGGAGAGCTTGGGCGAGCTGGGAACCGGGAGTTGTGGGGCAAACGGGATCCGGGCAGAGAACGGGGATCCGGGCGGGGAACGCGAGCCAGGGGAGGGAAAAGCGGAATCCGGGCAGGGGAACCGGGAGTGGGGGAGGACAGCGGAGCCCAGATCGGGGAAGCAGCTGCTGGCCGGGCACTGCCGATCAGGAGACCATTCAGGGTTCCCGAGGCAGAGGCTACTGTCTTCCAGCTCCAGGCACCTTTGAGCCAAAGAAGTGGATCTGTGCGCTAGTAGTTAGTAGGGATATGTAACTATATTCTTACAACTGAAATGACGTGTTTTATATAAACACAATTTAAGACCTTCATGCTTCTGGATCCCATACCAGAAATATTTTCCTGATGCCTTAACTTCCCACGTAAATTACAGGCAAAGAAGCTGTTACAATGAAAGCATTAGTGATACCTTGTCTCACTTTGTGTCGTGGCTCAAACAGAGTCTGTGATCTCTACAAATACGACAAGGTTATGTCAAGAGCCTGATTAAAGGTCCCCTGAAAGTTTTATTCTGCCCATATGCAGCAGTCTGAAGTTGTTCAGACCAAAGAAGGTTTTGGTTTGATGCGAGTTGTAGGAAAATACTTGGATTCTGCTGGTAAGGTGACTTGTAATGGAGATGTGCTCCCCAGGCCAGTTGAGATGCCAAGCTCTCTAGCCTGTGCATCATCTTTGCACTGATCAGTTGACTAAATCAGTGTTTTTACTGGCACAAAAATCACTCCACCAAAAAAGCTGTAAAAAGCCCCAAAATTCCCAATAGATAGGCACAAAAATGAGATTTGGATTAAGAAAGAAATTGGTTATCTATGTGGTTACACTGGTTTGGGCTTCTTTGTTCTTTAGTCCCGGCCTGGAAAAAGCAAGAGAGGATTGGCAAGTGTTTTTTGCTCCTTTTCTCAGTGCCCAGTGAAAGCATTTTCACCTGCTCCTTAAGTTTTCTTTTTTGCTGCCTATCTAACACCTGAACCATTCTTCTTTGAAGTCTGCTTTCAACTACAGGCCATAATAACTTTGCACTGCACCTTCTCCCCCAGCTGTTCGTTTATTTTGTCATAATTTTCCCAACATGAGTGAAATTATTACTCATTAACCATGCTTGGAGCCAGAAAGGAAGCACACATTTAAATCTGGCATGAAACATCACAGTGTTTTTAAGCCTTATCTACCTAGACCTACAGCCAGCCCTTTGAAAAACATGGACGACATACAATTTCTGTCAAGACCCATCAGCTCTGCTGTTTAATTAGCTCTGCTCTGAGCGCACACTTTCCTTTTGGACCTCAGTGAAATCTTAGTCAGGCCTGTCTGTGTTTGCTAGACAGATGGAGATCTAAAGCCAAAGAAAAGTTTATTAAATATCTGTGATATATTGAGGATGCTGGCGATTCTTTGTGGATTTTGAGCTGCTTGGATGAAAAGTCAGAGCTGTGAAGATTTTTGTGTCTACCCTCCTAGCATGTGACCCAGGAGGAGCAGTCCTTTCTGGTTGTAGTGGATTCTAGGATCCACACATCTCCATCCATCATTAAATTTGTCAAATGAGAAAAAGCCGCTTTTCTTCCTTTTTATCTGTGATGAACAGACAAGTAAATTTGTCCAAAAGAACTTCTGGAAGGAAAGAACGGAAGTATAGAGAGTCTATTCCGGAGAGCAGACTGTGCAGGGTGCAGAGCATGCACGAAAGGAATGGCCTGGCACTCAGTGATAAAATAGGTTTTCAGCTGTCTAAGAACAAATAGTTCTCTGTGCCCCACAGAGAATCATGGAAGTGGTTCATGTATATGTGCCTTGATACATGTTTGATGCATCAGGTATTGAAAGAAGTGCAGCCTCAGTACCTGCGTATTTTTTAGGCAAAGTAATCCAAGTACTGGTTGAGAAGCCAAGTCTTTCTGACAGGGTCAAACAGAGTAACCTGAAAACATTGCTAAAAATTCAGGAAGTCTTGTGCCTGCCTGAATTCACCAATATTCCATATTGCTACGTGGCTAGAAGACAGGAACTTGACACAGCTGTATGTAAGGAAATTTGGAAGCTGCTAACCCCTGACTAAAGGACTTAATTTCAACTGCAAACTGTAACCAATGAAATGACCTTGGTGTGAAGGTGTGAAACAAGGAACCTGTTTGCAAACTTTTGTGACAGAACTCCCAGCAAGTGCCCTGGAAAAAAAAACTTTCCAAGGGTTGGGTGACTGTAGGCTTTGCTCTATCAGATGTCCTGCCAATAAATCTCTCTGGTGCTTTTCTGTGCTTACTGTTCACACCAGATGAGATAACAGACCTTGAGGAATATGTCTCAGAGGATATGAGCATGGCTGCACAAGGTGTGCTGGGCTATGTGCATGCAGAAGTTGTAGGTATAGGAGGGACAGGCCTGTTTTTATTCCCAGGCTTTCTTGAAGCTGGCACCCTTCACCCCATACCCCTCACCCCTCTGGTAGTTTTGTTTGCTTTTCCTTCTGGATAGTTTTGCTTTATTTCACTCTGCAGTCCCCAACTCGAACTCAGTCCTAACAGACTGAGAGCTGCAGTCACGCTTTATTGGAAAGAATTCCCTTGCCCAGGTGTGTAAATGCTGAACATCTTCCTGGTCACAGGACAAAGTGGACGCTGGCTCCACAGCAGGGACATTGTCACGCGAAACCCCATGTAATGGGACTGAGTCTTTCCTTACAGTCACAACTTTGCTTTTTGTAGAGAGATTAGTCACTGGAGCTGTATTTCTTCCTTTCAGGATTATGTCAAGTGGCAGTGTCTTATTTCCCAAAATACTGCGTTAGCCTCTCCTCCTATATTTCCACAAAATCTTGGTGTTCCTATTTTTAGACTCTGCTGGAAAGTATTGCAGTAAGTTTAGATTGTGCTTAACCAAGCTTATACTTTCAGTGGTACATGTGTGGCCCTGCACTTAACTTTGTTCTAAGGACAACTTAAAAAGTTATGGTCATCACTTAGATATTAATAGAGCAACTTGCTCTTCCCCACTATGGCTATTAATGTAACAAATTTCTAATAGGGAGCTGCAGTTTGGAAGGCAGACAAAATGAGTTCAGGACAAGAGGGTTACTATGGCTGTAGGTTGATTTTTTTCATTGTGGCTGTACCAGAGGGAGATTTAATGTAATCTGAGCTCAGGTCTGGTTTTTCCATTTTGGCAAAGAATAACTGTGATCCAGAACTGATGATCACTTCAGCAACACTTCAGTGTTTGGATCTCTTGTGTTATGGGTAGATGATGCCTTGGGCAGCCTTCCTGTGTGAAGCTTTAAATTCTCACCTAATGTGAGGTTCTTACTAAATGCTGCTTAATTTAGAGCAGGTTGCATGCCATCTCTGAGTAAGGGGCACTTGGGCTAGGTTTTGGTTGAGTGTTGGTTTCTCAGCTTTGTTAAACGGTGGATCTTAGGTATAGATGCCTTTTTGAGATTCATCTTGTGTTCAGAAAGCCTTTTCACCAGGAAGGGGTTTGATTTGCTTGTCTGTGTTGCTCCTCTTTCCCTACAACTGTTCAGAAAACACACTGGCTTTCACATCTGTGACCACCTAGACTGTTTATCCTGCTGCTGCTGTGGGGAATCCAGGGAAGCTGTTGTTCAGGAGTGGGGCTTGGGGCCTGCTCTGTGACCCATGGCTAGCGGGAAGCCTGCAGGGATGGCTCTTCCTTCCAAGCAGAGAAAGCATAGCAAGGCCAGCACAACCCCCCCAGCTTGGGGAGGAAAAGTGCTGCAACAAATCAATGTTTAATTAAATCAAGTGCTCTTTGTGAGAGTGAGTAAGGATGAAAGTTCTGAATGGTCATGCTTGGTGAAATTACAGTCCTGGACTAATTCATGCTGAACCCAAGGTAAGTCACCTCAAAGGAAGAAGAGGGAGGCAGCCACAGGTGACCTAAACATGCCTTCAGGGCTGTATCATGAAGGAATGGGAGGAAAAGAGTTGTTCACCTGAGGATTAACTAGCAAGTAAGAAGGTTCTGCTGTTTTATCTATTACCTGATCAATTAGGCAGCAGATTGTTTTTCTGAAGAGGGCAAATGCATTGCTGGTGCTGAAGAGTATTTAAATATCTGTCACATCAAACACTGGCCCATGCCAGGGTATGAACTCCTGCTCTTCTACTAGAGAGCACTCCTACCTGTAGAAAATCGAGCTGTGAACATTTTAATAATTATTGTTATCAACAGTGGATATTGCTGGAAAATCCTGGCAGGTAAAAGAAACAAGGGCTTTGTACGAGAGGATTAAGGGTGTGTCAATGTTGGTCTTATCTGACAGCCTTTCAAGTCGAAGTCTGCATCTCTTTACAGGCACTTCGTTTCTTGTATGGTTTCTCTAGTTTATCAGTGACTTGGAAATACAGGAGTCTCCTATGGAGTATTAAGAGGGGCTTAAACTATGCGTTGTAAATACCTGTGCTAAGGAGGTCTGAAGCAAAGAAAATCAGATTACTTATCTGTGCTACTACTTTGCCACTGACCCTGTCAATTTAAGAGTGATTTATGATTTCTGGCATGCCTTCCAGACCTCTTAGCAGAGTGCTGTGAGCAGAATTGCCCTGAAGTCTTTAGGAGTCTCCAGAGAACTGGACTGAGAGCCATTTCCCCATGTCTGTATCAGGTATCAGTTGCAGACAGCATGGAGAAACACTCTTACAGCGCTACCTAACCTGTGCCTTTCTTTTACTGCAGTTATTTCCTTACTATGGCACTGAAATCTGTGTGCTTCACCCTTTGCCAGGACATGTGATCCAACCTCACACACGTCCTGCAGCACTCCAGGCTTGACCTGGCAGGTTTCTGTGGAGCGTGTTAGTTCAGTGGTTACCCAAGCGTAACTGTTCTTTCCAGAAGAGCTGGGCATGTGCCTCAAGTAAAGATGTGTTCAAGTACCTTGTGGCTTCCAGTCAGAGCGGAAAATGCTCGGGCAGAATTCAGTTCTGGACAAGCTGTTGTCAAGGACCTGTTCAGCATGTTTCAGCCAGACAGACTTGTGACATGTTACTGGGACATGGTGCTGCTTCAGACCTTTCCAAGGAGAGAAAAAAAAAATAGTGGTAGCACCTGGTGATGATGTGGGTTTGCTCATGGTCACAACTATGCCTGTCATTATTCAGAAGGGATTATTGGCCTAGACTTTCTCCTCAAGAGATCCTTTATCCTGCTGCTGGTTTGTTGGAGAGAAATGAGTTCTCACTCTGCTTCATGTGTCTGGAGGGCAGACAGACACATTGTCACACTGTCACATCCTGCTGAGATGGTGTGTAGGGCCAAACCAATGATCTGACATTGTGATAAACCAGCGTCTGGCTCAGCCAGTTTTAGGACATGAAGACATGGTTATTCAAAGCAACTTTTTGGAAGCGACTCTATGAGAAGGTGCATCTCGGGACTTGTCTGCTTGGTGGTTTAGACTAAAGGTGTGAAGCACATGCATAAACTTGCCATTAAATATCTTTCTTCAGAAGGAAATGGCTTTACTTTGTTGTATAGCAAACTTTATTTCTGAATGGGAGCATTCACTCTGAAATCTGTGTGTTCATTGACCTCACACCTTTAGTTAGTGACCTTAACTTTCCCAAGTGCTGATGTGTAGACAAGCTCTCAGGACAAATGATGTTCCCAGTGAAATAAAGCTTGGTACAGCTGCTACCAGTGACTTGTAAGCTGGGAGTAAGATGGAAAGCATCATAAATTCATCTGTGCCTTGCAGGCAGGATCATATGCTTTTCAACTGGCATAGCCAAAAATGTGTTTGTACATAGATATCATTCCTTCCCAGTGGTAGGCATTGAACAGATTCTGTTCTACATACCAATGGTCTGTGAGAGAGCAGGTGTTTCTATATCTAACGTACTTCAGCTCTGAACCCAGGGCTGTTTTTTTAACTTGGGATCAGGTCATATTCATTCCAAAGTCTATGACCCTCACTGCCATAAATACTTCTTTTTTTGTTGTTGTGGTTCTTGGTGGTTTGCACTATTTTGAAGAAAAGGTCACCATTATAGTCTTCTCTATTTGATTCAAGTGTCTTTCCACACTCTACTTCTTTGGGGTTAAGGATTTCCCATTTCTAAGAAAGACTGATTACAAAAAATTGCATACAAGTGTTGATCTGAATCTCATTCAGTCAAGTGGGTGTATTGGTATTTATTGCTGCTGGGTACCTGCAGAAAAGGTAAAGTTAGGTATATCAGGGGGACCTCGCTCGTAATCCTAAAATGCAGGGTTCAAAATGTGGACCTTTTAGCTGAGTTAGTGCATAGCTTGAAGAATCCAAATTTTAATATACAGGGAGAAATGGGTAGCATTTACATACTAACTGACAAATCTGAAAGCACTTGAGTTAACTAAATTCTCTCAAGCATCCCTGTGAGGTAGGGAAAACACATAATATCTAAGGGCCATATCATTTGTGAAAAAATACAGTTTCCTAAGGTGTTCTCAAGGTGAATTTATTTATTAAACCAGTGTCCAACCCCATTTGTGGTACATTAGAAAAACTGTGCTGCTGAAATGCCAGGAATGCCAGGAAAGACTGGTAGTAAAGGAGTGATGAGGTAAGGGAGATTATTTCCAAAATTAAGTTTAAGGGTTTAACAGCCTAGGACTTTCTGAACTGGGTGTCTGTCATGAAGCTTCTGTAGCCTCTGAGGATATCCCTGTTCTTCTGGAACATTAGATGACAAGTAGTCCCAGCTCTGCTTCACCTTGCCCCTAGTTCACCTTGTCAGCAGATGTCTCTGAGGATTCAGTTTCACCCCGTGGGGCGAGCAGAAATAGCAGCTTACTGTCACCAAAAGAGGGATGTGCAGGTCCCTCATCTCAGCCCTGCCTTTCGGCTGGTGCTGCAGTTCTGCCTCTTACCTTGTGCTACTGTTAGCAGCTGTTGGATTTGGGAGACAAAATTTGTTGGATTTCTTCATAACTGCAAGGTGAATTTTCTGTACAAGAAAATGGTGTAGGTGAGCGAAGATACCCAGTTTGCAAACAAGCAGCCACGTTTCTTTCATGGATTGGTGCAATTTTTGTGCATGCACATGGTTAGCTGTGCTTGATAGGATTGTTGATACAGACTAAAATCAATCCTAAAAGCCTAATTGCCACACCATACTTTTGGAAAAAGCTGAGGGTGTGACTTTCAACTAATATTAGTGGTATTAGTGAAGGGCAAGCTCCCAAAATGTAAATCAATGGCCAGGATTTTAAACAAGTAATCTGCTAGCACCAAAGCTGATGGAGCATGACTTTCTATGTATTATATCTTGGGACTGATGGCCACAGCTTTGTAGTGAGGCCTGAAGTCTGCCAGAAGGATGGACAATAACTTTCCTATGTGCAGCTTCTCCTATTTATAGAAACATATGGGTGTTCTCCAGGAGGATGAAGCAGAGTCTTCCCCTTCTGCCTGTTTTCATAAAAGTTATAGGACCTAAACTTTTTTAAAGGTGTCTTCTCCCAACACTTTATCCAGGTGTAGGGTGATTCCATTGGCCTCATTTCCATAGAAAGGCAGATGGGAACAGGGAGCCAGGGGTAAGCTTCCGAAACTCCATTCCAGGGTGAACCAGAAGCAAAGAAAAAGACACAGTCTTTTCATTGCAACACTTCCCTTCCTGGTACCTGCCTCATGAGCGGGGTCCCAAACCCTTTCATGGCTCCAGTTTGAGGGAGGAGATGGGCACTGCAGAACTGGGCTGGAATTCTGGACAGCAGCAGATAGGGAGCAGTGTCCTGGGAAGCACTGAGGGAGCACAGACCTCAGCTGAGCAGAGGGTTTTTGAGATCGCAGCCATGTGCTTTCTCACCCATGGATGTTCCAAATTAATAGGTGAACTTTCTGCAATTTATAGACTTGTCTAAGAAATTTGAAAATTTGACTGGGACATGAGAACCCAACTTGATTTGGGAGAAAACATTTACTAATCAAGGTCTGCAATTGTCAGTTTTCCGTTGGGTTTTAATTTGCAAAGCCAGATGTGTCAGGTCACTTTAATCTTCCTGCAGATCTGTTTCCAGCATTGCATTTTGAAGCTGAAAGATTATTTTTCGTGGTGTGTTTCTTGCAGGTAGCTTAAAAATGGATGCTCCCAAAGAAGTTCAGACACCAGGAGAGTTCAAATGTGAGCTGTGTTATTTATCAGCCCCATACACATACTATGGGTGGATGCCACCAAACTCACGCTCGATTGTGTAAGTGCCCTCTGAGATCACAGACTTTATTTCTGCTATGAGCATTAGAATCCTTGCACTGTGCACTGCATGAGCCCAATAATGGGCTGTATTGACCTTGAACATGAGGCTTGGTACTTAAAGTGATCTCCTTTTTCCCAGAGGGAAGGGATGCTAAAAATTGTCAGTATTGGTAGGAAAGGCAACAGTCAGTTTTTGTGCCCTGCTTCAATACCACGCAAAAATTTGTATTTAACCTATTTCCTAGCCCCACTGACAATTCCACTATGCCAGTATTTTCTTGCTAGAATACTGCTGAATGCCAGCCTGGTATTTCTGGGAATAGCCCTTCCCTCACTGTATCCTCCCTCAGTTGAGCAATACATTCACACAGCATGAATGAAATATATATGGCAAAAACACTTCTTAAGATCTATTGGCATGATGTGGAGTTTTGAATAGCAGTGCTTTTTTGTATGGGTTGGACAATCCCTTGTCAGACTGTATGACATCAGGGTGTGTGGATGTTCACTATATATTTATATTTTCAGGGACGAAAGCCTTTCCTCTCTCTGCTAAGTAGGGATAGTTTGACCAGAAATGATGCAGTTACAGCGTTGTCTGCAGACATTAAACTCCCCATAAAATAAAGCATTTTGCTTTAAATGCATGAATAACTTGGTGGAGACCATCATGGTCAACAAATCCATCAGGCAAACATGGTCAGGAACTCTCTGGAGCTGGAAGTGTGGCATGTACTCAGCATTTCACCCCAATAAGACTGCTTAGTTTCTTAAAGAATGGAAACAGCTGTTGGTCACCACCTGCTGGGGCTGTTGTCCTTGGGCAGCTGTCTTTTTATCATTCCAAACCCCACAGTGCTACTGGTTTTCCCTCTTCCACTCAGCAGAGCTATGACTCACCTTTGATCAGGTCCATTCCTGAAGAGTATGAATGTGAATTTTAATTTAGGTTATCCAAGCTGAGTGTTTTGTTTTAACATCCCAGCTTTATTTGGATTACTCAGGTTCCTAAAGCAAAAGAATAATGCTGAAGCATCACACTTCTATAGATGCTTTTAAGAAACAGCTTCAGCCCCATCTTTCTTGGCTTGCTCACATGTCCCAAATGCAGTGCTGCGGGAAATGTGCTGGACAGGAGGCCTTGTCCAATGGCTCTGCACTGACAAGGGCTGGGAATCTGGCAAAGGGAGCTTTGCAAACATAATCCTGTCTTTGTACCCCAGGGACTTGCTGACAGGATGATCTGCCATGGGAATATGCCTGGTCTTTCCTAGCAGTGGAAGGTTCAGGCCATATACTTTTCTGTTCGAGTGGACAGAAAAAGGAGAGAGGAACACAGTGCTGGACACACTCCTGCACACACTTTGTGTGTACATAGGCAAGGAGAAGGCAGTATGAGTTCACAGAATGCCTTTTATCCATATTATTACCAGAATTCAAGTTTGACTTAAGCCCAGGGGTAAGCCAGGTGCCCTTGCTGGGTGCCCCATGCAGACAGACACTCAACTAACTTCTGTATTATTTTGCCTAGAGCTCCCAGAAAAAAGTAAAGCTTTAGTTTTTCCCAAGCAGGTTGCCAAATTATTAATAAATGCACCCCCTCAACACGCTGGAACAAGCAGTACAGTCTATGACATAAAGTAAGCACAGGAGAGGTAACTGCAAAGCTCTCTGCCAGTAGCTCCTGCTTTCAGGAGGTGGGGACCTCAGCTTTACAGCAGTGACATAACCAAGAGCAGTAAAACCTTTGTATTTTATACTCACAGGCATGCAGCTTTGAAAGAGAACTTCTGATTAAAAGCTGTGCAATTGAAATGGTGACTTGAAGTACTGAAGTTGACCCTAAGGAGTGCCTGTCATAAAAAATGGAAGATAATTACTTTAAGGTAGAACATTGAGAAAACTTAGTAAGACGACATTGAGAGGCTCGCCAATTGCTCTACTTTTGGAAGAGAGATAGCAAGTGCAGTATAGGACTGAAGGCAGCTGCAGAGTTGAAGGTTTTGAAGAGAAAAGGAGCTGCAGAGCTGCTGCATTGCCTCATGTACAACAGCAGGATGAGCAAATCAAGTACAAACGGCTGATAATTTTTCAGCCTCCACTATTTCCCCCTCTCAGCTGTCCCCTGCTGTGAAGTATAAACTTAAAAGCCTGGAATGATTCTTTTACAGGCTCTTGGAAGAAGCCTATGTCATGAAGGATCCTTTCACCCCTGACAAGGACAAGTTTGTCATCGTTGGGTCTCATTGCCCTTAGTGTAGCAGAGCAGTGTGCGTTGGTACAGCAAGTAACAAGCAAAACAAGCTGCTTCAATCATTCATTTTTGTTCCAGTCCTGGTGACCTGTCAGAGAAAGATCAAGTAGCAAAACCCCAAACAGTCCATTTTTAAGGCAAACCATTCCCCCTTCTCCTGCCTCTACGTGTCTGTTAATTGTACATAGTTGTATGTTCTTGTGGATTCTGCCAGATGAAGCCCTCAGTATTAAATTCAAATGATCAGCAACTGTGAGTGTTATATTCACAGATGAGCACAGTCCAGCTTCTCAAGCACAAGGAGTGTGCTCTTTTCTACTTTCTTAGCACCAAGAAATGCAAGGGCAATATACATCACACTATTCCAAAAGTATATTGAGGGTTTTTTCCATAAAAGGAATATAAATGTCCATGGATTGTTATGTTTGCATTCACATCAGAGGACTGTCATCCTATTTGCAAAACTTAATGTTTAAAGCAAGCAGGGAAGAGAGTTGTGCCATATCATGCTTGCTCTCTGAAGAAGAATGAATTTAAGTAGCGGCTGGAAGGCAACCTTAAACTGTGAAATCTGAGTGCAGTCCAGAAAGGTGGTGTAAAATTACTTATCTTAACTCCTTCTTCTCAGTGCAGAACTGGCCCCTTTGTTTGCTGTGAGTCTCAAATTTTGAGAGTGGGCAGACACAGCCAGAAGGATATTGGCATACTTGGCCCAGTTTAGTTGCTATTCTGACTTGTGGGTGGTCAGCACCAAGGATGGGCTAAGAGGAGCATGCAGTAACACCTTTCTCCTGATTGGGTTTGTTTCCTTGTTAAGGAAATTTCTTACCCAGGTTTCCCACAGCAGAGTGTCAGGCATCCAATTTCAGAATAAAAAGGTTTAACAATGGAATGGTGCAGCTGCAGGAACAGCTCAGGCTGCTTCCTCCAGGAGGGGCCTCGAATGGAGGAACCACTAGGCTTTTATACCCTTACAGTCAGTGCACCCATTCCCATGGGGAATTTTGGGTCTGGGGTCTTCCTGGTGTTCACTGGCTCCTGCAGAGTCTCGGGGTGACCAGTCCTCTCCCAGACTGTGATGCAGGGCCCTGAGCCCTTCGTTAGGAAAAGGATCCCTGCCCATTCCTGACTTCTTGCTGGGGGTTCCAGTTGTTTCCTACCACTCATGGCACAACCTGCAGCTGGCACTGGGAGCTTGCACAGCCAGCTACTTGCACTGGGAGTATTTCCCAACATCCTGTCTCTGAACTCTCTTCTGACATTTAAATGACTGAAAATCACCAAAAGTGATTGCAGCTCAGAGGGTTTGGGATTTTTTTTCTATTCTGAAGCTGCAAGAGGGAGTTGTAGGCTCACTAGGTGAAGTGCCAGCACTCTGGTTGTGACTGTGGTGGCTGTGCTCAAGTTTCCAAAACCAGGTTGCTCAGGGAAGTTGTGTGGAGGCAAAGGATCTTCACATGAGCAGGATCTTCCCAGTGACACTGTCCCTGCTGTGGCGGGGGTTGACTCCCTCCCACACAGAGCCCAATGAGGAGCCAAGTGCAGCTACTCGAAGTTTGGGGTTTATCCTTCCTTTTTAACAGCAGAGAATTGGCAACACAGACACATTTGGGACAAACCTGAGCACACGTTAACTATCTTCATTCCCAAATGAAGTGTCTTGAATTTAGGAAGGATTCAGCAGATACTTCCAAGTGTGGCAGCTCCAAGCAGATACTTCCAAGCTGTCAGAAATAGAGCATTTCAGCCTCTCAGGGTCTTTGCACACACTGTGCTTTTCTGAATGAAGGTGGGGCTTCTTCTTTGAAAAGATGTTTTCTTCAGTTAAGCTAGGCCTTGACCACGCATAGAAGATACTTACAGGAAGCCTTTTCTAAACTTTTTGTAAGTCCTGCTTATTCTGCCTATTGTGGAAATTTGTCAGTCATTTACTGCTTGTTATCTGAGTTTTCAAGATTCCCCTGATGGTATCACTGAAAGTAAAACATTGATTGTAAATAATTGAGCATTAAATTTCTTACCAAACTGGCCGGGCCAGATAGTGAATCACACATATGACTATGGTTTCAAAATATATTTAGCAATACTGCTTACGTAACATTGAAAGAGATCTGCAGAAATGATAATTAGTGCTTTAAACACCCACACCGCAAAGTAAGTAAACTCATACTATTCCTTTTCATGTCGGGAAAATTAAAAGTTCAGAGAAGTAAAAACTTATCCAAGGCAATAGAGAGAGACAGTTAGTATAATATCTCTGTATTGGATGTGGTTCCTGCTTGTGCTTGACCCAAGTATATCAACTCACCCCTGGGCTGAGTTAAATGTTAAAACATAGGAATTGAAGCTGAAGAAAATCATACTTTCTTGGGCCTCTTTGGCAAAGAAGCTGGACCAGTTGGAAAGGGATTTTAGTGACAGGTTGCTTTTAATATTACGGTAACTCAGAATAGTATTAGGCTAACATGTGGCAAAATTAAAACTTTTCTGACCTTGGATTTGGCAAAGGGATTTTAGCTAGCTTTTGTACCTAAGGAGACTTAGATCAGATTTTGGGCTTTTCATGAGACAACCCGTGCTAGCTGAACTGTATTTCCTTACAGTTGCTGTGCCAATAAAAGTCATGACTTAGCAGCTGTTCTGTATAGTGCTCATAAACTTAAATCTCTCCAAATATCCTCTGAAGTTTCACTCAGTTAATTTACTTCAATCATTTTGTAGCCTATATCACCCTGCTCAAGTCTTTTATCAGAGTGCCTTGGTAAGTGCCATTAGTTACGATCCAGCTGGGAATAATTCCAATGATTATCTGTAATGTCTTAAAACACGTCAAAATCCCACAAAAAGGAAGATAATAGAAATGCTTTTAAAAGTCCTTGGGCAGGTTGAGTGCCCTTCCTCCTATTACCCTTTCAGAAAAGGGGAGAGGAAATTATATAATCTGACCATATTAGTAATTTAAAACAGTAATGTCTGTTTTATTGCATCACTTTCTAAAGACAGGGAAAAAAGGTGGCTTTTGGAGAAGAAAGGAGGAAAGGGAGCAAGTTTCATCCCTTATTGCTCACCTCAGCAGAAGGTGACTGAGCACTGACCTTGGACATGGTTGTAGGTATTAAGTGATAAATGTAATACTACAGCTACTTCCCACTCAACTTCCAGTCATGCAGGGTCAGCCCTGGACATGGATGGGCAGAGCCTTTCCTTTGCATATTGTGGTAAAGATACCATCCATATATATATACATATATATATATATATTACTTTCAGATATGATTCATGTCAAAACAGAAATAAACTCTGGCAGCATGCTTTGGCAGCTCAGTTTTGCCTGAATTGGACTATTAAATTTGAAATTTAAATGGCCCCCTCCTGCCTCGGTCATGGAAGGGAGAAAACACATTAAAGAATCATCAGATTAAACACAGAACTGTACCAGGATAAGGATTTAAAAGAAGGGCTCGAGTCTACACAGTAAGTTTAATTCATAGGGCATTGAAAGAAGAGTTGGGCTGAAAATCCCGGGACTGAGAGAGCAGGACTAAGGGTACGTGGACCCAGTGCTCAGGGGTGCAGTGGTTCATAGTCATGATTTGCCCAGTTGCCCAAAATCCGCAGCAGTTGTCAGCTCATTTCAGCCAAAGGAATGGAAGTTGGGCACCTGTGTGGCCTGTGAGGACCTGTGCCTTGGCATTGGGGATCCCACCTGCAGGAACAGCCTCTTCTCTCCTTTGCCATGGCCCAGTGGCCACCACTGGGAGCCCTGAGCCTTGGAGCTGGGGCGCTGTGTGCCATTTGGCAATGCAAGCAACAACAGCTGGGCCAACTTAAACTCTAATCTCCCCTTCTAAACTGGCAGCTTAACGTATTAAGGATACCAAGAGACAAAAAACAATAGGCTCTGGAGGTTGTGCAACTGAAATCCACTTGCAGGGCTTTTCAGAGACTAAGGCCTCACACTCATTCCTGAATATGAAGGGGCCTGGCAGTCAGCTCAGAAAAGGACAATAGATGAAGAGAAGTTGTTCCTAAAGCTTCCAAGTCACATGGAAGCAGGCTGATTGTGATTTTGATATAATCATCAGCTGAATCTGCTGCTAAAGCCCAGACAGTGACATAAGAAACAAAAGCAAGGACAGGAACACAGGAATATCCAAGCCAAGCTCCCAGAGAAAGGCCAGCTGCAAATGACCATGGCAAGGGGAAAACTTTGCTATTTAGCTAAGACCCAGGGAATCCATTCTCCCCAAAAGATGTCCAGATCTATGTAAACTGATGTCTTTATTCATGCTTAAATCCCCAAGAATAATCCATCAGCAACACCAGTTCCAGCTTACCCATGAAATCCTATTTGGAATTTGGTGATCAGCATGTCAAGAGAACCAGGGATGTCAGTCTCACCACAGAGCAAAGGAATAATACATTAGTTAGTTTCTCTTCCAGTTCAAACTCTACATTGCAAACACATTAAAATGTTCCATCAGTTTTGCTTCTTTCTATTCAATTACTAACATCTGGTTACAGCTCCTGGGGAAAAAATAAATATTGGGTCTGTACGAGCTGCGAATGGAAGAGGGATAGCAAAAATACCTTCTTTGCACTTTTATACTTTGCCATCAAGAGTACAGAGAAGAGCCATTAGCTCAAGCTTTAGTACTAGGTGTGTTTTTAAGTTTTAGCTAGTGAGTACATTTATTGAGGGTAAGGGATGAAATCTCATTTGAGTTGTCTCAGATGAACAGAGTTATACTGGACACCTGTGTGAAATTGATATAATAGTGACACTTTTTAGTAGTCTCCTAGGACAATACAAGTGCATGGATTAATGGAAATAAGAGTAGTTTTTTTTGGGAATTATGGAGAAGATGGTCTGTTGTGAGAGTCCCCAGTACCTGGTACTTGTGTTGGCCTTTAGGCCATTTTTGTGGAGATTGGTGAGGAAGCATGTGCTAAGGCTCCAAGTCTCACACACCATTGCAGGAATTTGGAAGATCCTCCCAGGAGGTAGAAATCTTCATCAGCCAAGATTTAGAAGAAAACTTTGCTGTTTCAGTAAAACCCATGGAATCTCTCACACCTTTTTTCACTCTCCAAGAATTATCCATCAGCAACACCAGCTGCAGCTTACCCATGAAATCCTATTTGAAATTCAGTGAGCAGGCCAGGAAACCCATGCATGGTGCTGGAAGGAGAAGGCAGCTGAAGGAGGGGTGTTGCTATTCCCTGGAGCAGGGAGCTGGTGAAGGTCACTTTAATAGGAGCAGTGGGGCAGTTCATTTGGGGGGGTTTTATTTTTCACCCTGTTGGCTCTAACCAGATGTTAGAATTATTGAGTAAGAAAAAACTAAATTGCTGGAATATTTCAGCCTAGAAGAATTTTCCATTTTGTGTATCCTGCTAGTAATATTATTTTCTTTACAGGACTGTAGTCTGTTCTATTCCAAAAGGTTCTGCCTCCCCTGTGTGAAGGGTGAAGGAAAACCTAAAGGCTTTTACCTTGGAAATACAAGAAGACACGGATAAAAGGAAGACCCAGCAGAAATCCTGCCAAAAAAAGGGATACAAAGCATGACTCTTGAAGGACCAAGAGCAACAGTTCTTTGGCTGGGGTTTCTCCTCTCTGCTTGGAGGCTATCATATTGCTCCTTTTAAAGAAGTGACCTTCATCAGCTCACGAGTGCTGGAGAGAGCAGCACATTTCCTTGCCCTTGGCTGGGGTTCAGACATCCCCGTGCAGCGCCGGCCGCGCCAGGGAGCGGCTCCGAGGTGCTGAGGAGCCAGAAAGGAAGGCAGCTGAGCCTGCTGTCACCATGTGAAATGCTGGCAGTCAGAAACCAAACAGCACAGGGCACTGGAACCACGTCCAGATTTTCACATTTGCTATTTCAGTGCTTCTTGTTACTCTTGACGCTGCTACAGTGTTATGAAATTCCGAGACAGATTGATCTGGTTTAGTTCAGTATATACCCAAGCAAGTCAGTGTACACCAATTGTTAACCTGGCAGTACATTTGGCTTATGCTTTACAATTACGGTGACTTCCTTTTCACTTCAAAGCAGTTAACCTAGAAATAGAAAAGTTCCATTTATACACTTAATTCTTTCCTGAACTGGACAAATAAACTGCAGCTACAATGGGGATTTCAGACAGAGTTTCAGGCAAAAAAGGTGAAAAGTTCTTATGGAAACAGCAGTTTGTTTAACTCAAAAATTAACTTCTTCAGTTATCTGTTTTGACTGCCTTAAAATTTAGGTGGCCTTTATGTAAAAGGGTCACATGCCTTAAGGATATGTCTAGAATGCTCCCTAACCACAAAATCACCTTTTTTACTCAAGTTACTGTTGGCCATTGCTTCACAACCTGTTAGTGCCTTGGTTAACATCTCTTTTTTTCAACTCTTCCATCCATATAATTTGTAACAGGACAACATCTAAAACATCTAAATTTTAGTAGAATGAACATGTGTCTGTTAAAAGAAATCAACATTATTTCAATGAGTTGTTTTGGACATTTAAATATCCTAAAATCTTTCTTTTTTCTGAACTTAGTATGTTGGTGCCCTCTGTTCAGGACTGAAATTTCTTGCAGTGACTGGAGGAGCAGTAATGGACCTATTAGTAGCCTTTTCAAGCCCTAAGTGCTTTAATAAATAAAATACTTGTATGTCTCTAATTGTGGAAATAAAGATCCAAGTTAGGAGGCGACATTACAGATTCCTTTTTGTAGTAAGAAAGACTACATTTTCAGGCAGAGGGATACTAAACTTGTGTAAGGTCGGTGGTATTATATTTCAGTTTCATGTTAGGAACACTGAGTTTAAAAGCTGTGGTGTATCTGTATCTGCTCTGTATAAATACTAGGAGCATGTCCTGTGCTAAACCCACAAATGAATAAAGCACTTTCTCACCTTGGAATTGTAATCTTATAATTGAGCTGCCAAAGCAACATGGTTATGTGAGATCACAGGATATGTTTATACCAGAAAACATACCTTGAAACTTTTTATTTCCTGGATTTCCCATTGTTCATGGCAGGTTGTACTCTTAAAAGCAGGTTTTAAAAGCCTGGCTAGTGCAGTTCCCATGTCAGTCAGAATGGGTTCTCATCTCTCTGACCCGTTTTCCCTCCTGTTCAGCTTCCTCTGTGCCCTTTTAAGACAAATGCAGTTATCTCATTTATTCATAACCATTATCTTTGCCTTCCTGATACGACTGAGCAGTCATTTAAAGCCCTGAGAAATTGCCATGCCTTTAAGTACTTGTTATGTTGAACTGGAGGGGGAAAAGATTCAGTATTAAAAGGGAGCAGAACCTCAGAGCAGAACTACAGATTTTTTAATTTGGCTCAGTACAGCTCAGTTATTTATCATATAACAGTCAGGGCTGCCTCTGCTTCACAGTTACCTGGGTGTGAAGACCTGGTAAGTGAAGAAAAGCTAGCAAGTACCACAGAGGGACAGCAGATGTGTTGTGGCATCTCTGGTCTATGCTTTAGGGAAAGGAGACTGCCCTGTGTGCCACTTGGCACTTCCCAGAATCACAATGGATTATTATCCATTGAAAATTATGTATTCCACATTCTTGTATTCCCACTGAACACGAGCACTGTGGTCTCGGTATCATCATATTATGGTATATATGTGATTGCACAGCCTGAATGCTACCATGCCTAACCTTACCTGTTCTTCATGGCTGCACAGCCTTTACAGGTTGTTTCCTTGGGGTCTCCAAGCACTTTCTGCTGCTCAGCATCAGGTTTCCCATGCTCCTGAGCACAGCTGCTGAAGAAATCCGAGTCTTTTTCCTCTGTTGCAATTTTCATTTCAGCAGTCTCTTACCAGCTTAAAATATCCCCAGATTCTGGAAGGAAAACAGCTACCTGTGACGTATTTCCCCAAGTGATTTAGCTGAAGACATGCTCATTGAATTAGTCAGTGCTGCACTTCACACAGAAGTGCACTCGTTACTTGCTGAATTCCATGGATGTCTCCAACCAGCCATACAACCCATGAGAAAATGAAAGATTGCAGCTGGATGGTGGGTCAGCACCCAAGTTAGGTAATCTATATAGATAAATGTATATGCAACCTCTCTGACTATGTTATACATCCACTCCTGCTTCAAAAGGTGTCTAACAGCACATGGGGAAGCATCAGCACTTTAAGATGCTTCAAATATGCTGCCTTTTGAATGTCACACTGCAGTGAGTTCCTATCCTGGAGATAAAAGATCAGCCCAAGTCATTAAATTCACTTTTAAAAATACTTTATTTTTTTAAAACCGTTAAGGCAAAACCGTGTTTCAAATTAAGTTGGTTTACATTCAGTCTGAAAGGATTAAAGCACATAGGTTCCTACCAGTCTCTATACAAACACTGTGAATTCAACCTCTTATTTTTAAAGAAGGCGGAAAAAAATCAGAATGTAAAAAAGAAAAAAAATGTTTAGTTCAAGTTTTTTCATCCTAGATCAGTAGGCTGGTAACGTTTGAGAATGCATCATTGTATGTAGCTAGATGTGACTTTTACATTCACAAGTGCAAGGTATGTTCTCTTTCCAAAAAATCCCTGTGAGACCAGGGCTTCCATTCGTCCTTGGAAGTGTCATTTGCATTGTTCTAACAGAAAGACACTTGGGAACTTGCCTTGAATTAGTGGTTTTTACTGGGAAACAAGCATTCCATGAGAATTAGGTTTGACTACTTGCAAGAAATGTCTGCTCATTCTGCATTCTGTATTTACTGTAGTAAAATGTAGCCCAAACCTCCTAAAAACAGATGACTGGAAACAATGAGCTGTTTTGTTTTCTCTTTAATGTTGATATCTTGATTTAATGAAACGCTTGTTAGCTCTATTGATTAGGGTTTGGCAACATTAACAACACCGTGCTTTTTTTGTGTCCTACCAGATAACAGACCATTTAGGCTGTGAGGGAGGGCTTCAACATCCCGGAGCACTTAAGCTGTGGTGCTGCATTCCTAGAGAAAATTCTGAGCAACTGTTTGTAAGAGCTGTGGAACAGCAGGAGCCGCACAGGAGGCAGCTCCCCCGAGAAGCTGCTAAACCAGATTTTGTTAAACCACTCTGAGAGGGGGGTCTGGAGCACATCCATAGCATGGAAACGCTGGCTGTGCAGCCGGGGTTTCAGTGGGTCAGGATTTTCCCATCCTGCCAATCTTTTTTCTTTCAAGTGTAAAGAATGCCATGAAACTCCTGGCACTGAGCATAAGGGTGGTTTACCAGGACAGGGATTACGGTACCTGCATATCCACCCTGAGAAAACACACCAAAATACTGTGAAACAGCTTCAAGTACCTCATGCTTGATCTTGCAGTCCTTATACAAGGTCCAGCCTGTAATCAGATCAGTCTCTTGTGCATGCTGCCTATCCCCTGGCAGAGGCAGCTCATCTGAAATTGAGGTCCTTGCAACAGGAATTCTGTTTCGAAACATCCATGGCAATGGAATCTGACAAGACTGACTGATGCAATAAAGGCGCTCAAGAAAAAAAACACCCCAGCTTCAGAAGCAGAAAAAGATTTTGACAACCTGTGAGCACAACAGAGAAAAGAAAGGAAACTGCCTTCTTTAGGGTGGGCTCAGTTACGCACTGGGTTTGTGTCGTGTGAAGTGACAGTGTAAAGGAAGTGGCTGCAGCTTAGCACAGGGAAGTCCAGCAGAGCTTTTACAAACATGACACAAACACCTTAGGAGACAACATACCTGTGTGGTGACGCTGATGAAGTGAAAATGCCAAGCTGCGGCAATTTGAGGAAATAAAATGTTATCTGTTACAAATAAAAAGCAGTAAGTACAGATGATTGCTAGAACATTTGTAATAGATTGTGCTTGTGATAGCTGCTGTGTTTGGTGATTCGCACAGCAAAATAAAAGGTAGATACCTTTGAAAGGTACCTTTGTCCCTATATCAGATTTCCTTAGCAGGATGCTGTAGGCACAGACTGTCACACCTGCAGGCACCAGACACAGAATCCCTACGAGCTGACTCTGAATTCTACTTAAAATCCCACAGGAACCTTCCTGTAGGGAAGCCAATAATGCCATTTCAACACTTTGTTTTGCGCTGCCAAATCATGTTTGAAAATACATCTATAAAAGCAGCAGATTGCCCTCAGGGCAGGTGGCAGAGAATAATCCTGAGTACATGTTGTTATTCCCAGTGAGCCACGAGTCAGTTCCTCAGAAAACACCAGGACGGGTACACCAATCAAATGCAGCTTCTTTTTAGCTCTTTTCAAAGGAAAACGAGCTACCATGCTGCAAAACAAAGACAAACTCAGTTCTATGCACTGTCTTTCGTATTCGTGAACTTGAGTTAAAAACTTGATTTTGGGAATGCAGCTATTCCTCAACTAGACTTGCTTTTATTAAAATTAAATAAAAGGAAGTCTATGTTCTATGTAAAATATATTTTAAAGTTTTGTTATAATCGTCAACACCAAACACTGATAACTTTGAAGAATTTGTGATAGTTCTTCACAAATGACACAGCAATATAGACCAGACAGGAATAAATAGCAATTTGTCTTTGACATCAGCCCTTCATCCTTAGTCCATAAAAGTAAATACTTCCTCACTGTACAAAGGGTTCACAAGATAAAGTATGTAACAAATATTTAAATTAAATAATTTACACATTTTTCTTTAAGCATCTCTGTAATTAATTTAGTGAAAGTTTATACCTTGCAATTATATTCTTGTGTTTTAAAAACTGAAACATGAAGAAATGGTATTACATTAAATTAAAAAAATCCCACAACACATAACAATACCAACAATCTTAGATCAAACCCACATATAATTTAAATCTCCAGTAAAAGGATAATAAAGCTGATTAAACCTAGATACAAAAATTATATGCAACTGATTATCAGGAAAGCACCTGGGACATAAGCAAGCACAGATACCACGCTCCACCTTACATTCCAACACTTCCTAAAGGACCAGGGGTTTCTGAGAGGGACCATTATTTCTAAGACCTTATGCTTAAACAGTACCACGACAGCTGCAAATGCACGTGTCAAACGCAGTTGCAGATTTTCAACTAAGTCACAGGGAGCTTTTCAGGACAGACCGAAACTGTTCCTCTGCAGCCACAGCAGGACATCCCCCAGCTGCTCTGCCTCAGATGGGGCCTAAGTTTGCCTGGGCTTTCCATCAGAAATAAGGAGGAAATTCAAACTCAATCGTATGTGACCCAGCTCTCGTGACAAACAAATCTCCCCAGGTTTCAGCAGTTTGAATAAACAAACAAATGTTTAGATGCTTATTATAAGCTCTTTGATGTGCAGCCTTGTGCCAGCTCTCTCATGAGAACAGGCTTAGGCAGGCTGCTGGTATTTCCGAGGTCTGCGCGGGGCAGGAATAATGCAAAACTCTGCTCTCTGGCAGCGCTTCAGCTCTGCAGCAGCTGCTGGAACCAAAGCACAAAGGCACACGGAAATGGCAATTAATACAAAGTCTGGTTTCTTTACATGCCACGAAAGATGCAGTTTCTGTAAGTGAAAACTTTCCTATCAGGTGTCAGTTCGTGTTTAAAGCAAAAATGGGATCTGAAATTTAAAAAGGTACAGAGTAACTGATTTTTTTTTTTAAACAGCAGCTTAAAAGGAAATATTTAAGGGCGGGAGAAGAATGAACATCACATTTCCCTAATACTTGGCACGAAACCTTCTTTTCCCACCCTCCCTTCCCCTTTGACAAAAGGTACCGAGGGCACCACAATAAATAAATAAATAAATAGTTTTCCCCTGAACAATGCTCAAAAATTAGTAATCTGTAGGCTTGCTGAAAACTTAAGTAAGTCATACCATTGTTTCCCAGGATGTTCTTCTATCCATCTGTCTCTTGCCTTAAGCTGTTTGTGGTGCCTGGTTGCTAACTAGACTTTTTCCAGGCTATGACAGTAAAATGAGTTATGCTGGCAAGAATCAGATCCAAACTGTACCTAACGAGTCAGTAAATCTTTAATACAGTTTAAATCCTAAAATCTGATCACTTTACTTCCCTCCATAGATGGGGTATTTTATAATATTAGTTTATCTGCACATAGGGGAGATGCTGAAGTAATAGATCAGAAATAGATCTGAGACTAGTTTGGATTCCAAATTTTTTAAAAAAATGGACTCAAATTGAGTAATTTTAAAATCTCCTTGGGTAAAGCCTGCTGTAGTCACCTCCTGAAGGAGCAAAAGCAATTCCTTAAAAGCGTGATGTAGAAATGAGAAGTTCTTTTGCCCATTAATTCTTGGGAAGGGAATTGTCTGCCCTGTGCCACTCTTTGAAGTGACTGTGGGAATGTGCACAGGGCAGCAGTGTGGGCAGTGGAATCCATCCAGAATTTTAGGCTGTGTTAACATCTTGTTCATATTTCTGTAATTCAGAGATGTGTTCTCTTTTTTTTTTTCTCTCATTAAGGGTCTGCAACTTAATTTAAAATAGAAATGAAACTTTTAATGTCCAAGGAAGTAGTCAAAAATTGCTTGCTGGCTTTCAAATAACAAAAAAAATTATGCTCTTTTCTCATGCTAATAACAGGACCTTGTTGCAAGCAGCTGCTAAAACAGCTAAATGTTATGTCTTTCACTGAGTTACTCTAGTTGCAATTTTTTATAGCTTTGCTGAGAATTTAAGGATGCGTGATTAATTTTTCCATGTTTTTAAGTGTTACTAAAGTGTTTTATCCACTTTAGAACAAGAGCAGGAAAAGTAGTTGTGCACACTGACTGTGTCTGATTTTCTAGTACACCTAGACTGTGGAATACAACTTTGAAATTTGCCCTTTGCAAAAATCTGAGCTTTGGGGGGGAAAAAAATTTCAAGTTATCCTATTTTTTTTAGAAGATAAACTAACAGTTGGCTCCTACAGTTTCAGAACACCGCCCCAGAATGGCTGATATTTTGACAACTTTTTGCGTCAGCAATATTGCAGATCAATTATTTCCACAGCCTAAACCCCACAGCTCCTCAGTGAAACAAGGCTGGCTGGGAGAATAAAGCAGCAGCATTCCTAAAATCCTCTCTTTGTTTCTGAGGGCACACTGTGTGCTGCTCTGGGACACAAAAGGCAGCCCATTTCTCATCTGAGGGTTCCTGGCAAGACCAATAGGCCTCTCTGAGTGTTTGGGGCTTGTTCTTCCTGCTGGCAACAGGGAAGGGGAGGAAGTTTTGTGCACATGCAGTTACTGTTTCTATCCTTCCCTAGATGCTCTCCAAATTTGAGCCCTGTGCTTCAATATTTTGCACTAAATATATCTATATTTATCTGTAACTTCTGCCTTATAATCATTGCCCAGATAAAACCCAAGTTGCCTTTAAACCTGTAATTCTTCCAGTGTCCAGCTGTGCCTGTGGGCCTGGATAGAAACAAGCATTGTCACTGAAATAGGAATGACAGCGTGGTATTCTCACTTCATCACTCAATCCTTGCAGTGAAGACTCTGGTGTCTTCAAATGTGCTACAATAAAAGTGTCCTGCCACTGAAAGCTTAACCATAGTGAAAATGCTGGGATTGACTCCTGAGACCTCGGTGTTGTGAAACAGAAAGTAAAATTCGGAGGTAATAATGTGAAGCTACAGTATCAAAGAAACAAAAAGAAAGAGAAACAGCAGAGTGCCTCGCATGCAGCTGACACTTCTGGGCAGCTCTGAGAAAAGAGTCCGTGAAGTGGCAAAGTCAGGAAGCCATTTCCTTATGGCTTATTTTGCACCAGGAGTAGAGCAAGTGCTGTTGTAAAAATCAGTTAACTCTTAGGAACGCAATAAACTTACTCCCAGCTGTGCTGCCTTTTGTACTATGACACAGTCTGACACCTACAAACACTGTTCTTGCTATTGCTGTCACCTTATCCACAAGGACAAAATCTGGTGAAAACAAGTACCAAATACTTCTATCAACGAGGGCTAAGAAGGAATAGAAAGAAATATATCCAAGTGGGTAAAAAACGAAGCAGTGTATTCATCAGAAAAGTAAACAGGTCCACCAAGACACTTAAAGGAAGCAGGTGCCTTTCCTAGCCAATCATTCCTTTGGAGTCAGCTATCATTGCAGTAGAGTGCAGTATCACTGCTGGAAAGTTAAAATTTTTTTTTTTTTTCCTGGGGTAGGATCAGATTTTTTCATTCTCTCCAAAACTCTTGCTAGTTCAAAGTAGTACTTTTATGTCAAAACTGCATCCTGAGCTATTACAAGTTCTACAAAAATACAGGTATTTTCACATTTCCTTAAGAGACTTCTGAATCAAAAAGGTTCCATTGGTTTATCATGTTTACTCTTTAAGAAACACCTGTTGGAGCATCTCTGCTGTATTTTAGATAACTCTTTGGATTTTGTTCAATTTCATAAGAAAAATGTCTTTTCAACATGCTAACACTAAGTATGCCAATGTAACACTCTATGAAGCTGTACATCATTTCATGGAATTAAAGCAGCAATGGATCAAAGATCTTTCCAATTTTTTAGAAGTGTATGGACAGTAATATCCAGACATTTGCTACACCTAGACTGAATGCTTTAAGAAGAAGTGTTAGCTGATCTCAGTAATTACCATTAGGCAAAAGTGCATCATCTTTCTGATTGTGCAGATACCTGCAAGGAAGGTGCTGAATTTGTTATATTAATACTAAAATGACTAAGCCAAGAGGAAATACCATTTTGTTCATTTCTGTTACTTAACGTTCTGATTTATTATACAAATACGTATTCCTTACCAATCTTCAAATTTCCAAATGAAAGAACCATTGTAAGACGCTTCATTGAGCACTCTGACCAGTATTTTTCTGCAGCCCTTTTTCAAAAGAAGACAAAAGATCCCAAACCAAAAGAAGTGTAACACTCCAGTTCCCCAGTTTTAGATTTTTCCTGCTCTGGGCTGAGTGAACAGCACATAATCGTGCAAGTCGTTTTGCTCCCACCTGTATTTCTCTGTCTTTAAATACTGTGGAAAAAATACTAAAAATCCCTAATACATATCCCTGTAGATTTCCTGTAGTAAAGGGTGTAAATGTGCATCAGATTCAGTCTTCTTGATTATCTGAACAAGCTGAGCATGCTCTGTGACCAGCTGTCGGAGGTCAGCCATTTTTTGGAGAAGTTTTGGAAAGAGGAAGGTGTCGTCAGGATGGTTGTTTTGCAAGTGAAGTTTCAGTACATGCACAATGCTCTCCTGCATTTTTTCAATGTGTCCTACATTTACAAGACCGGGACGATCTGTTCTCAAAACAAGCAAAAGAATACATGTCATAATTTTATACTGATTCCTCAAAGTGTAGGTAGTGGTAGAACTGAATCTTCCAGAGGATAGAAGCTTTTCCATTAAAATGAAATGAGAGGGAAATATTAAAATTTACTACCTTAGAGAACAAATATGTAATGCTTACCTCCACAGCAAATAATGGCAGCAACAAAAAGGGATATATCGCTATCATCCAAATCCAGTGCATTGAATTTCATTGCAAAATCAAATTTTGGCTCCATTATATCACAGAATGGTTTTCTCAGGCTTTTCAGGAACTCCCGGGTTATAAATCCATTCCCATAGGCCACCAGCATCCCGTCCTTGTTCATCACAGAGGCCAACATGGCAAATATGGCTTCATACACCCCGTACTTCAATAGTGTCACCTGATCGTTCAAATCAAGGTTGGAGAAGCCAGGGATGGATTTGGCAAATTCAGTGAGTTCTGTGACAGTCTCCACAGACGTACACTGGCAGCAGTGGAAGATCCGAACTTCTGCTTCCTTGTTCTGAATCCCATTGGCTACCAGTTTTGCCACCAGGGTCTTCTCTGCCATACATAAGGTATCCATATCATGTATAACAAATGGCTACAGAGAAAAAAAAACCCCACTAGTTCAGTCATAAAATAATGGTTATTAACAATTTTTTTTCCTAATGAATAAGAATTTTGATAAACTTTAACTTCCATGCTGATCAGTCCTCAGTGATCAGTAAACCCTGAGTTCTTTTATATTTCTCATCAAGACAAACACTGTATGACAGAATTACAGACTGCAACACCTAACAAGTCTGCTCTGCAGACAGCAATGCAAATGTAAAGGTGCATGGCATATCTTTAGTTTAGTTTTATCTAATAGTTACAGTGAAACTCCAGCACTCCTGTGCTTGGTATGCACATATCCATCTCAGAGCCAGTCCCAGAGGGTTCGCAAAAGACTTGTATTACCTTCTCCAGAAGTCCAGGTTATTCTGCCTACTACTATCTATTCCTATCGATTCCTAAACTAACTACACTTGATGCCCATCATGATGCTTTCCTGAAGTACCCTAGGGGGAATACAGACAGTCATTTCAATACAGGGCACCATATTTGCATAAGGATGTGAACCCTGCACTACTCTTGTGTTTTGTTATCAGATTTTCAGAGAAAATATCCCAGTTGTCCCAACTTTGTAGCTGCAGTTGGTGCTGAGTCATCTCTGAACAGAGAATCCCACTAGAATGCCAAACACAAAATTTGGTCTTTTCCACAATCCCTTTTGTTTCAAAAGGTACATGCTTTACAAACGGATGAGCCACTCCCTTAAAACATCGTATCAAAAGCACCATTCAGACTTACGAAAAATCAGAACTCAAAAATGTTCTGATACATATCTGCACAGCAACAACCAAAACGAAGTACAGTTCACTAAAGAACAAATCCCAGTGCTTCCCAGCCTAGCAAAGTCACAGCAACTAACCTTGAACAGAAACTTAGTTCTATACACAATAAGCACCTTCCCTGTGCCGTTTTGCTCATCTCAGATTAAATACCATGGGGAACACATAGTGTTCTGTCAGGAACTCATAGGATTCACTTGTTTCATTCAGAGAACTGTCCAACAGGTCAGATTCTTATGGCTGTCCACATTTAAATGTTTATGGCTACTGCACATTCCATCTCACTCCAGCACAGTTACACGGAGCAGAACGTTCCATGGGAAGGTGGATATGAGTGGAAAGTGGCCAAGCAAGACACACAACACATTCTAAACCTTTAAAAGATGTACACTATCTTATACAGTTTTTTTTTTTTTTAAACATAATTTCAGTTTGCAGAAAAGAGGTATGGCTCAGAACCTGGGAGCTAAATTAAAAAATGACACCATGTCATCATGAAAAAAGCTCATTCATTCTGAAATTAATTGCAGTGGTGCTAAAAATTAGGATTCACTGAAATCAGCTATTAATGCACGGTTCTGAAACAGGTGGGTTGCTAATTACAAGCAAAAAAACCCTTCTTTTAAAATTTTATTCTGCTGAAAAGTCAAAAGAAAATGAAAATGTTTGTTTTCTTAAGAGATGATGAAATAGCTTCAAATCACTTTGCTCTTCCCTGCATATGGAAAAAAAAATGGAAGCAGCCTCTTTATAACATCCAGGGCTGATTCTTCATTAATTTTTATGTGCAAATTCACCCGGACACACCTGTGCTGGTCACTGTTGGCTGGTCAGTCCCGTGGCTGTGGCCACACAAATTCAAATACCAGAACTGGGATGCAGTGCTCTAGGATCCATCCCTGCACGTGTGACACGTGGTGTGGCTTATGGTTCTGACACAGGGTGACAAGCACAACAAGGATCTTCTGCAGAAGCCCGCTCAGTGGGGAGCTAAAGGTGGTATTTACTGTATTACTGTCAGCCTGTACCCCTGAAATGTTTAAGCCTGTGCCTCATTTTACACACCTCTTTAATGCCATGAAAAGGACTAGGATAATTCAAGGGTCTCTCTTCTAATGCAGAAAGCTGTAGGCTTGGCTAGACTAGACTATTAGATGCCAAATTCCATAACGCAGAAGACAGCTTGCTTACAATTTTGGTAACACTCATCCCCACACTTACATGGTTTTCATTATGGCATTTGTAAAATTTCTTCCCTGCAAATTTTTATTGAAACTGAAGTTGCTGATAAAATAAGGTATTAATCTTCTACATAAAAGTAACAAAAATCACAGCAGAACTTAAATAAATATGCATAAAGTGAAACAAGTGAGTCCTTACATCAATTATACTCTCCCATGTGCTACCAAGCTAAAAGCAGTTGATTGAATTAGTTGGATCTTGGCTATAAATTACCCTGAAAGAAAAATAACACCTACAGTCTTCACAACCTTGCTTGCTTCTGCCTTTCAAAGGAACCATACAGAAAAGACCAGGAAGGATGGGTGAGGAAATGGCCAGCACTGTTAACAAAAATCTCAGGTTTTCTTTCCCCTCCTGCTAAAAATGTTATTCTGATTAAAACAAAAGTCATGCAGAGCGCCTGTACTCCCTACAAGATAATAGCACTTATCCTGGCATTTGTGACAGAAAAACATTTTTTTTTCCACTGTCATAATAGGAAAATAATTTTGAACCATTCTCCCCATATCAAGAGGTATTCACATTCAGATATCACTTCATTTTTGATTAAGAACAAAAATTTAAGGTTATGAGTTTCCATTTAGGAGGTAATCACCTTATTTTCCTAAAGGTTCTTACTACTCTGATGGTGGTTATAAGCAGCCATACTTACAACAGATATTCTCTTTGAATATTTCACGTCTGTATTACAATGATATTTATTTTCTAAAAGATTTGCTAAAGAGTCTACCAAGTTATTACAATCACCTTATGTACCTGTGGGCTTTATTTTAAAGTAACAGAAAAAGTACTTACTGGATTATTATTGGTTTTCCCTGCAAGGATGATTCTGGCTTTAACCTTGTTCATATTGAAGTTTTTCAGGTAGGCATCATGAATTCTTTTGGCAAGTGATTTAAGATCTGCCATTTCTGAATCTTCTACAAAATTTTCACCTGTCAGAATTTCTGCTTTGAGCTTGGCCTTCTCAGACCTCGGCATTCGTCCAAAACGTATTGCTGATAGGAAGACATAATTGTAAAACAAACACAAATTATACAAGAACTTAAGCCTTTTACCATTGCTGATTAGAGCAGTAAGATTTTTCTGTCTAGAAAATTGAGGTAGAGGTGAAGAAATCTCCTCCTTCCCAACAAAGTCAGTGACTTAATATGCTAAACTGAAGGAAATCAAGTGTTTCAGAACACAAACTGCTATCTGCAGTGAGCTAGAACATGTTCTTTTTCCTTCTACATTACCTAAATCCTTGTGTTTTGCTTCCTCCTTATTGAGTTCTGCAGCTCCCAATGTGAAACTCAAAGTCCACCTTGGGAACTCTTAAAACACTGTAAACTCATGATAGAAGCCTGGCAGAAAGCACACACAGGAGCTGGAGAGCTACAACGGAGTCAGGCCTGAATCCCACTGCTGGCTCAGAACCTGCAGGGGCATTCTGTTCTTTATTCAACACATCTGTACTGCCAGAGGGAACCCCAGCCCAAAGACCTGCACTTACAGCTCAAAAGCTATAGGCAGCAAAACCTCCTCTATCCCCAGCACTCCATACTGCTTTCTCAACAGACTTAGCCCTTCAGGAGTGCAGAGAACAGTCTGAATACCCAATCTAGTCACTAGGATATTCCTCTGAGAGGCACGAGATGCAAGTCTGAAACACCTCTGGCTATGGTGTTTTTGGGCAAGTGGTCTTGCCATTCATGGGCACATCCACATTCTTCTTCAGTTTCAGTTTCAAGCCCCATTTTACCCTTGGGACGTGTGCAAGGGTTTGAGATGGCTCATACAGTGAGTTGCTTATATCGCATTTCAGCATCCAACCAGTGAGGAGAGGACCTCACTGCCTACACTGAGCAATTCAGGGCATGAACACTGTCAGCCCTTCAACGTGCCCAAGGGGTCTTCTCATGACATGAGGTGACTGCAAGCATGACCTGAAATACAGCTGTGGACTTCAATGGATGTCCAACAAGGACAGCCTGATGGGAATCTGGCTTAGGTGGTTCCTTCCCTTTAAGGGTGGGTGGTCACACCAATCTGTTGAAAAAGTGGAAGAATATCTGCTCTAAACTGAAACTTACAGTTTTAAGATCATGGGTGTAAATCTAGTTGTAGCTCTTTTCCTGAGAAGTATTCCCAGCAAGTTAGCAGCCATCCGTTTTCCCTGCTGCCTCGCACGTTTGCTGCAATAAAACTGTGGCTATTCCCTCCAACTGGAGCACAGAGTTTTCAGTAGGGTTAAACTGCTTCACATGGATGTCAGTTCCTGCCAACCAGCGCAACTCCCTGCTCAGCTCCCATCCCGAGATGTCACTTTGTTGTCCAGCACACCTTCTGAGGATGGTTATCCCCAGTCTTGCAGACACTACCAAACCTCTCCCAACGGACCTCAACCTCAGTAAAGGCTCACAAGGGAGCCAGGCTTCTGTAGAACCAGAAAGTCAACTCTCACAATGCCTCCTGCTGGGGCTCTACAGTGTCACAAGCAGCTTCCCCAACCATGTTCCCAGCTCATCTATCCTGACTGCACAGTCTTCTTGGGAAATCTGTCTCCTAACCCACAGCTTTTCACCTAGCATTTTTACCTACATTCACGTAGCACCTGCCCCCAAGTTCAGCCTGGACAGTATCAGAGCCAAGCAGGGAAAGCAAACTACTGTCATCTGGCCAAGTGAGATGTGCTTTCTCATGGCTTGGCCTCTCCCTCTTCACCCGTGCTGCTCAGCAAGCTACATCCTGCACAGTTCAACTGCCTCGTGGGTTGAAATTGGTCTGCAAGCCACAAGCTTGCCACCCTTATCTTAAATCACTAGCACAAACAACAACTTAACTTTTAAACTGGACATCTAAATGCTCTGAATTTTTACTGTTGTGTTTAACAAACAACCTACCAGATCCCTGCTGCACAGTCAGCACAGACCTTTGCCCTCCCTCCCCACTTTCTGAACCATCTGACCAAGAGCTGTTGCACTGTAACCTGAAAAATAATGACGGCTGCTTTCCTACAGATTTCTATCCTGCATCACTCCCCCTCACAATGAAGCAGTTGTTCTCCTCCTACTCCTCTACAAAATCCTCGATCAGAATTCTTCCAGTGTTGAAATTTGTTTTAATGGGAGTACTGGTGCCAAAGTTCTGGGGTGAAGAACGCGAATAAATGAACATTCGTATGGACAAACTGACACACAGCACAACTGTGTAAAGCTCTTAGCACATTTGGCAGCTCTGTATCAACCACATGAACCCATCAGAGAAACTGTCATCCCCCATGGCGATCTAACCCGTAAAAAAATCTGAGGTTCAGTTCATCTGTGTAAGTAAAAATGCTAGCCAAATGCCTGCCTCCACCAGCAGACGCTGGGTAGGAACAAATTAAGGGCACTCTTACCTACCATTATGTGACATTCCAACTGAAAGGCACTTTTGAAAACGACAGTATTGGCACTTATTACGATTTTTTTTCTGAATTTTGCAGTTGCGATCACATTTATCATAGATGAGTTTTAAACGAATTGTTCTTCTAAAAAAGCCCTATAAGAAGTTTGAAAAAAACAATATGCAGTGTTAATGAATGTTGACTACTAAGCTTCAATCATACAGGTAATTTTTTTTTCTTTTACTGTTTATTGATGTCACTAGCAAAACAATACACAAAGTATAACCTGTCCAGAAGTATGAATCCACGCAGTGGTGTGCCTGAGGGCATACACAGAATGGAGAACACAAAAGGAGGGAATAGCTCTCAGTCCTCTTTCTTGGAAGAGAACAAAGAACCCAAAGAACCTGAGCAGATTTGTGCTTAAGGATGAAGCAAAACAGTCACATATTGCTTTTGGATGCATTCCTCAGCATCCTCAGTCAGAAGTACCCCTCATCTTTCATCCAGTGTAAGTCACGCACACAGAATCAACCCATCCTTCCTTCACCCAGCAGATGTGAGGGGTATGAGAACACAGCAGGGTGTGCAGAAGAGCCAAGGACACAACACTGAGCATTGCAGAACAGCCTCTGATGCCTTGGATTTTAAC
>WEKY01012142.1:6828-32308 GCA_013390045.1 Picathartes gymnocephalus
AAAAAAAAAAAAAGTCCCATTCCCTGACTTCTCCCACCCAAAGGGCACAAGACATTTTGATTAGTAGAGCTTGGTCTTCTCCCTTGGTATCCATTAATTTTTCTACAAAAATAATTGACTCTCCTACAGCAGCAGGCAAATTATCATCCTAACTTGCAATTTCTTTTCCACCAAGATTCCTACCTCCCTTTTGGAAAAATATTTCTCTGCCCTAGCTTAATGTATTTTTAAACATTTTTACTATGCCAAGACTATCTGTAGAAGTGCTGCCTTTTGAATTCTCATCCAAGGAAAGCAACCATATAATTTTTTATTCCACTCAATTGTATTCACCATGAGCAGCAGGGCTTTGGTCGTGATGGTGCTGCAGTGGTGACTTGTGTAGGAGGTGGCCAAGGATGGCATTGTGCTGGTCACTGTTGGTCCAACCAGTTCAGCAAATGGCAAAACAGACCCATTGCACATCAAAACAGAGCCAGAGGAGCACAGAGAACCTCTGCAACACAGATCTAGCAACAGGTGGTAAATATTGAAAGGACAAACAGCAGGAGACACAAGAGAGACCAGAGCACTTCGTTGTGCACTGGCACAGATTGCCCACAGGAGCTGTGGAGTTTCCCCCACTGGAGATGTTCCAGAGCCATCTGGACACAATCTTGTGCCCTGTGCTCTGGGATGGCCCTGCTTGAGCAGGGAGGTTGGACCAGATGAGCCACTGTGGTCCCTCCCAACCTGACCCACTCTGGGGTTCTGTGAGACACAGGAGACGATGCCAGGACAGAAAACACACCAAAGCACGGGGAAGAGAGAAACAAAAATGATGCCAGGGCAGGAGAAATGCTGAGGCAAAGTAGCTGCCCCAAGCATGGGCAAAGAGACTTGGGAGGAGGTACAACTCCAAAAGGACTGCAGCCAGCAGAGGAACTCATGTGGAAATAACTGGGTAAGGAAAAAGGAGCAGCACAATGAAAGGAAATGGACTGGTACCAGCGTCCTGAACCACTCACGCCTCACCAAAGGTACTGAGGATAATGAGTGACATGGACTGGAGACCAGCAAGGGGAAAAAGTGTCCAGAGAGACCCTGAGGTGTGTTTCTCTGAGTATGTATTTGCTTGCTTTTATCTTCAAAACCAGAATCAGCAATTAGAACTTTGTTTGTTGTGAGAAAATTAAATTGATTGAACCTCCCCTTCTCAAAATTATGGTTTTTTTGGCTCACACCACTCACTGTTTCAGTTGGAGGAAGAGCTGCCTCTATCACCACCTGAACCTATGAACTCCATGGTCTCAAATTTTATGACTAAACCCCCTAAGCCCTCCCTTCCAGAGAGATCAACAGCAAAAGTTCTCCCATTTCTCAGTATAAAATATCTGCCATTGTATCTTCAGAGGGCTGGCTCCCCCACACAGCTGGGATGCAAGGAATGTATGGAATTCCACTACTGGGAAACATGGGAAGTGGTCAAGCATGGCAGGACTGCACACTATGCTTGCCCAATTCTTTGGATATGAGTATTTGTACCCTCATGTGAACTAAGCACTATTTAAAAAAAAAAACAAAACTCTAGTAAACATGCAGAGCCTGAGTTGGCACCTCCTTGGTTATTTTTGTTTCTCTCAGTATCAGTGCTGCACTCCAGAAGTGCAATTTGAAACCTAACATTAAAAATAAATTTAGAAAGAGAAAGTACAGAAAAGCAATGCCATAAATATGCCAATAGAAACATATTTCCTTTACAACTGCATTGCTTTTACAAAGTAATAAGATGTTTATAAGACAATCACATAGCACTGGATATTCCTTTTCGTCGTTGTTGTACGAGTAGTAGTGAAATCCCAACACTAAGATTACCTTGTCACTGCTGTGAAGCAAGGTAAAAGAAACTCTGCTCCAAAGACCTCGAAGTCAAATAATCAAGGCAGACAAGAGGAATGTTCTTTTCCTCATTTCACAGATTAACACAAGGAGAGATCAAATTACCTCCCCAAGGTCACCTTAAGAGCCTCTAACACAAAACTGTTCTATTGTTTAGTACTTTGAGAACAAGTGTATTTTTTTAACAACTACTACTATGCATATTTATAAAGTGACTTTTCTGCGGTTTGTGCAAGGCAGCACATGCCCTTAATAAGAAAAAAAAGTTCAAATGCCCAGCCCCAAAAGCAAAGTGCCAAGCAGAACCAAATTTGACACTAAGTAAACTGAAGCAAAAGGCAAATTAACTCCCCAGTCCTCCCCCGCCAACGTGTGATTGCATAATCTTGTCATGTGCTCCCAAAGCCACAAACTTGGAGACTTTCTCAAGTCACCTGGGGTTAAAAAGTTCCAAAGTCATGAGTTCATATCAAGACTATATTTCATCAACAACCATGACACTGAGACAGTGTTAGGGCCCAAATCTCATTACTCAACATTTTCTTGATTAACACAGGGAATAAATGTTAAGACTGCAAATACACAGAGGAGTGGAGAGACAAAGTTCCCAAGAGAGAACATATTTAAATGAGCAGACAGGTAATATTTGCATACTCTTCAAGGAATATCCCATCTCAAACAGATACATTACAATTACAGAGAAAGATTAAAAGCTCCTTTGGGGACTCACAGCTTTTGGGATTGGCAAATGGAAGGGAAGAAGGTTGGAGCTACTGCAAGCATAAAACCAGTCCTGTTGGTCATAACCTGAAGGGGTATCTCTGCCATGCTTTATCAAAAGCAGGAAGGAAAAACAATAGAGAACAAAATCTCTCTGCAAGACCAAACCAGACCATGGGCCAAACTATATAGGAAATATGGTACCATTTTGGTGACCTGCACCTTCTCTGTGGCTTCCTGGGAAAGCACCACTGAACCCCTACAGAGAAGTTGTGAGAACGTGGAAACATGATCAAGCTCACAGCAACTCGGTACCCAGTAGGTGCCAGCACCTTCCCTTCAGCAAAATCAGTATGTGAAGAACAGAAATCATTAAGCCTCTGTGCCCACTTCTTTAATCCAAAAAATCTTCAACCCTTCATCTTTTCTCCTTTTATCCTTCCAAACATGGAGAAGCATGGCATGAACAGCTACTAATCCACTTTCATAGGTTTGCCCATGGATGATCCTGCCCAAGATCTCATCAGGTACAAAGCTGATTATCAACATGCTTTCAGAGACAGCACTTCAGTGCCAGGACAGCCCTCTCATCAACTGCTCAAGAAATCAAGAATCAGGGCTGAATCCTCAGCTCATGTGAACTAATGGGAGTAAAATTGAAGCTACAACACTTTTATCACACAGAAGTCTGGCTGGCAGGCTCACAGCCCACACACTGACCTCAACATAGAAGCAGCAAAAATGCAAATTATTCAATATGGGCTTTAAATTACCAGAGAGAATTAATAATAAGAGACACATATGCACATGTAAACTTTCCTTCTGTTAAAGGATACGAAGAGTGAAAGTCACCCTTGGATGCAGTACAGTGATAATAATTTAGCTGAGTAACTAGATACTAACGGCTCATAATTGGGAATAGATAAGTACACAGAGACATGAAAATGTGGTATCAGTCAGACATAATTTGGGAAGCGCCGTTTGGCGTCAGCAGAAAACACCCTGGCCTCAGGATTTTTTTTGTGTATGAACTAACCAGGCAGACACAAATCATTCTACAATATGAGCATAATGAAGCATGCTAATTTGCTAAAAACTGTTACCAACCATTTTGCAATTCAGTGAATTGGAGTTGCATTTTTCTAGCTGAAACCAGCCCCTCCAGTGCCTACTTAACATGTCTATGAAATTACACTGGACTTAACTGCATTTCCAGTCTGTTCAAACCATGGTTCAAGCAGTGGCTGGAAGGGAGGGTACCAGCTGTATTGTACTGACTGCGTTTTGTAAGAGTATCACTGTAGACAGTGACATTTATAGCAGTAACTCTTGACCTTCCGACTAAAGCAGAGGAGAAAAAAAAAAAAAAAGGAAAAAAACCAACCAAAACAAAACAAAAATCCAAAGAAACAAACAAAGCAACCAAAAAAACCCAGCAAAAAAAAACAGGAAAAAGAAAATTGAGGCAGAAAGGAAAGAGTTAAAAAAATTGTTGGGGAAATTATTTGAATGTAATAATGTATAAAATCAAAATATTTAACAGATTCTATCCTTTCTCCCTCTGCAGCTATCAGATATGAAATATCAGTAATTGCACTCAAAATTTAAAGAGGGCGTTTAGTTATTTTAGTCCATTATCTCTGTGAACAGGAAAAAATATTTACATTCAACATCAATATAAATAGCCATTTTTAATAATGCATTAAACTTGGTGGGGAGGGCGAAAGGAAGCCATTTAAACACAAGTCTTTTGCAGATTTTCAACCATTTATTGTCAACTTCTCCTGCTATTGTATGAAGCTTTTTTCCTCCCATTTTTTACAAAAATTACAGGCTTAATATTTTGCAGGTAAATGACGACTTTCATGGTGCAAGATGCTGAAACTGAATTTACAGAGTATTTCTCGGGTACAACCCCAGGTAACACAGGAAATCCAACCAACTGAACATCAGCTGGGGGAGGAGACAGAAACATGTAAAAGGACCAAACCTGAAGGACATGCTACATGTGTTTCATGCACACTTCAAGAAAACCAGCAGCCCTGTTTTAAAATGCATCTTACAAAACAAACAACAGTTATGATAAACTGAACGATAATACACTTATTTTTTCTGAAAAGATGACTGACGTAGTTCATTCAAATGATTCTGAAAGCTGCACTTTCCAGCATTTGGGGTGAAATTCCTCTTTAAACCATCCCTGGCATGGCTTACTGACAGGGGTAGCAGGTCATCAGTTCATCACTGACATTATAAAAATAATCCTGTAAATCTGAAATAAGGGATCCCAAACCTACTAAGAAGCCAACAAAATTTATGCTGGGTCACTGCCTTTCATCAACAAAAATTATCAATAGGCTGGATAATGGTTCCAACTACAATCCTCCTGATATGTATGACACACTGTGGCAGGCATTTGTCATATATGAGGCATCTGTCCTGCTCTCCTCAATCTAAACATCTGTGAAGTTAATTGCACTCACTTTTTATTCACAACATTAAAAAAAGTCTTAGCATGGGTGTTCAATGCTGCAAAACTGCTCACTCGTACTCAACATTACTCATTCTTATTTCTGCTTCTTCCCTAGTTTGAATTTCTCCCACATTATTTTTTACAGAGTCCTCAAAAGCAAAGAACACAAACTCCTCTCTTCACAGAAAAAGAAACTGTGTCTAAATCTATCTGTGATAGTGTAATGCTCCCAAACCACATCCAGTACACTCAAATACAACTCAGAATGCATTTCACATCTTCATAATACAATAAATGACACAAACCAGTATTACTGCAAGGAAAGACCCCACAATCATTTCTAAATTCTTTAAACTAGCAAATTCTTCTGTAGGAGGCGTAAAATGTTACTTACAGGTAACTGATATCTAATTTACTGCTGCAAAATTTAAACATATTGCAAAATCTCATAGAATCCATGTATCCATTAAAATTCAAAATATACCCTCTCAAGTCCAGAATTGTATATATCAATATTTATATTTAAATTTTTAAACTAGCTGCTTTGGTGGTCAAAACTACTTGACCTGTAGCAAATACAGGTAAAGAACTGTCAACTTGGGTTAAATCTCCCAAACAAACATGTACACGCAGAAGGGACCCTGCTGTGCAGATACACTAAATTAGATGTGTTCCAGATTTTACCCTTATTAAAGCAGGTACAGTGATAATCAATGCACTCCACTGCAGGGCTTCATACACCATTTTTATAGAAAGGAAAACAACAACTGCCAATCACAGCACACTCATCTTAAATGTGAGGGTTTAAACCTCAGGTGACTGTGGCTGGCACATTAGTGCCTGGTTTCAGCTCCAGTCTATCAATAAACATAATTACCTTTTTCTTTCACCATGGCAAACAATTTTTCTTCGTAGTGGAAGCAGCAAAAATTAGCTGAAGTAATTTAAACACAATCTCGTTTCCAGCAGTGTTTGGCTGAGGAGGATTTAAAAAAAAAAAAAAAAAAAAAAAAAAAAAAAAAAAAAAAAAAAAAAAAAAAAAAAAAGAACCCNAAAAAAAAAAAAAAAAAAAAAAAAAAAAAAAAAAAAAGAAAAAAAGGCAGCTTATTCCAGATAATAATCTCCCCTGGTCAGATTTCCCACAAGGTCTGATCAGGTCCGATTGCTCATCACTGTCTCTTTCCTTCGTGTGCCTCTTATCTCCTTCCACCGTGGTCTTTTCCTATGGCTAATGGCAGCTCATCCCTGCCCGTGGATTCTGCCCCTTGTGTTGAAAGCACCAGCAGCAGCTGCCGCTGGCAACAAACGCTGGATTCCAGCGTCCCTCATTTCCAGCCCCTGACACCACCTTGCATTCCCCTGCCCTCGCACAGCCGAGCTGCCGCTGTAATTTGCTCTCAAATGACTGGCAAGAGGCTGCAAGGGAGACGTGAGGGAGAGCAGGAGAGCTGTTCCCATGCACACACAAAGCTAAAGTGCTATTTATGAGTTTCCTATTATTTTATTTACTCAAACTGAGCCAGGATCAAGAGGGGAAATAAAGATGCACACAAGCAAGTGCTGAGGCAGGCTGCAGCACAGAGACTTTTCTATGGTGAGCAGTTTATCCACTCCTGGATTTAGCTTTAAAGCAATTACTAGACCACAACACATGCTAATAAATGGTCTCTCAATGCCTACTGACCATAGAACAGCTTAGAGCAACACACAGTCTGTGCAAGATGGGAATACCTATCTATTCTCTACTTCAAATAAAGGAAAATAATAAAAATGAGAACTGTCACTGCTCAGTGAACACCTGGGTTCTGAAGCCAGCCGGTGCCACAGACAAATTTTTGCTGTGGGTCAAGGTAAATGCTGTATCCTGAAATACCAAATAATTGTAAGTGATAACTATTCCTAAGTTATTCCTTTGCAGGTGACAGCCGCAGGTACTCGTGGAACTGAGAAGACAGAAGTGTATTGAAACAGCAGCACTGACACGGGAATTTCACCCCCCAACACATTCCCAACAAGACAAAGCACCAGTGTTGATTCTGGTCATCAAACTGACCTTCCAATTTATGGTTTTCCAGGCACTAAACTCTACTGAGAAAGGACTGGTCAGTAAACTGATGCTGAAAAACAAACAAACCAGCCCTTTAGAATATTGTCAAGTCTCATCATTCTATAGCATGGTTCTGCTTTCTATTAAAACATGCAGGTCACAGTTGGAAGAAACAAAGCTTTTCTTTAATAAGCATACTATTATTCACAGTTATGAAGAAAAGATTGGAAATATGACTAATAAAAATCTTGAATACCCCTTAAAAGACACTTGTATTTTTTAAATACATATATACTGTCAGCATCGATATTTTGGAGAGCCTCTATCATTACTACTACTAAATTTCTCATTTTAGCTAGCTACCAAAATAAACTTCCCCAAAATAAGCCTATTTCATTCATGCCTTTACCTAGAGAGTAAATTTTCTATTTGTAGTTTAAAGGCAGAGAAAATGGCAAATGGAAATGAACTGACTTGTCAAAGGCAGAGGTGATCTCAGCAGCAGAGAACTGAGTCAAATATAAAGATATTCTGGGCTAAATTAGTGACAGATTCATTGAGCAAAAGCTTCAACTTGACCACAGTTCATTGCAAAATGTGCTTTATGTTACATGATGGAAGTGAAATTACATTCTTACTGCACCCTACATTTCCACTGCTCCCACCTCCACAAGGGAATTCCTTCTCCATGCTGCTCTACGTAGGGAGAGAGATATTAATGTAAAGAAACAAGCTGTAGGCATCAGCCAGACAGAGCAGCAGATGGCTGATACCTGCTGGAAAAAAAATCAGACCACGCACACAGCGTTAAAAATATTTGCAGTAAATAAACTCTAGATGTTTTGTATAAATGCCACTCAGAACAACAGAAATAAATTAAACAAGCCTCACCCACAAGGTATCTCTTATTCAATGACATTCTTTAATAAATAAATCACTGAGAGAGAGAGAAAGAGCCAGAGATACAGGCACATGCGTGGAAAAAAAAATAGTTATTCTATTCTAACAAATCTAGGCTGGCTTTCTATTGTTAGCAGCCCACTGTGTAAGAGCAGCCCAGCACAGGCAGTCTGACATTCTTGCTTCTATGACTCAGTGTGTTACTATTAATAGCTTTGGAGGCTCAAGTGGGGAGCTGGGCTGAACCCCACCAACACAGAGGCACAAGCCATTATGTCACATTTCTGACACATCAGAGATGTCAGGTTGTAACCCAACCTGGCCGTGTTCTTTTTCAAGCTGTATTTTGTAAACAGTTAGGGGACAGCCTCCTGAAAGGGGCACATCTGACCTTCATTCATAAATACTGGATTCGATGTGCAGAACGCAGCCTATGGACACACACCCATGGATGCTGTTAACCCGTTCCTGTGATCTTCAGACACCCTCAAAAGGCTTGCAATGATGACCATTCATTTTTTTGTTGTTCCAGCAGCTGCTGACACAGAAGCTGCTTGCTGGTATATGGACTTTCTGTTCTCTGAGTACATTCCTCCATTTTTCACATGTGCTAGAGATTAGCACTGCTGTATCTCACATCGTTCAGCCAGGGGGGCTGCAGTGGTAGACTACAGCAGCATGTACATAAAATTAAACTTAAAAATACAGGCTGCAGTAAATTGTGCTGGAGATTTAAGAGTCAAATGTAATCTACTCCTGAGTAAAGACATATGAAGAGCAGACGTTAGTATTGTAAATAAAATCTCTTTACACCAGGATGGTTTTTGGTTTTAATCTCATTGTTCTAAGTCAAGGCTAAAATTTTCACCCTGTGTACAACTCAGAATCTGCTCAGATATCCTAAACTAGAGATGAAAAAGGAATAGATAGCATTCTAAAAACAATCCCCTGGCACTTATTGTTATTTAGAAGTGCCTATTTTAAAGGAAAGCAAAATAACTTTTTCTTTAAATACCTTTTTCACTGTACAAACTAAATAAAGTCTTCCTTGAACACAGTGTGGGTGGAAGAATTGCAGAGACTACACTTCAGCTAAACAACATGCTCATGTTGCTGTTATTTTCTGGGGAAAAATATCTTGTGCATTCAGTGAGATGCATGAGAGCCATACTGAGATCACTCCACAAGGGGAAAGAGTTAAACCAGTTTGTTTTGCTTTTTCTTGTATCTTGATAATATTGAAAAAGTATGAGTAAGATACTAAGCAGTTTAGCTATGATTTAAGGTTTGTTATTCTCACTTTAAAAGCTGGTGTTCATATTTTTATCTTGCACTCATTCTTCACAGATGAGATCATGGCTTAGAAGTATCAGCACACAGTTTTTGCACAATTCCTTCAAAACTGACTGATATCTCTTGTTCATAAAGAAATGAGAGAAACAGGCAGGTAGAAAACAGAAAAGGAAAGGGAAGAAGATGTTCCATTAAATAATATCCAGGAAAATATCATTTGTTTAATGTCCTTACTTCCAGCAGAAGTCCTGGAACAAAGTTTGGATAAGAAAGGCTGCCCCAGGCTTCCACAGCTTAACCACTGCCCAGCCTAGGTCAATTGAGAGCCATCACTTCCATGAAGTCTCAATTACAGCATTTTGCAAAATGCTCCCTTCCCCAGGAAGGAAATGCCCCTCTCTCGTGACCTGCTCTAATTGTTATCCTGACTTACCCATGCCTGCTCAGACAAAAACCAATCAATATGGGATTTCTTGCAAAAGCGCTGTGCCCCAGCAGAGGTCCCAGTACCCCAACAGGCAAGCCTACACTTCCCGGTTTCAGGATTCTCAAAAGCTATGTATTAAGTATTTCCTGCCTTCTGTTTCTCCTGACCACACCCTCCTCCAGCAACCTGATGTCTCTCTACTTGTACAGCTGGCCCATTTTCCCTCTTTTGGGATCAGCTCGAGCAGCAGTGCTCCTGAAGAACTGCAGCAAAGAACCAGGCAGGCAACTGACTGGGAAAGTTGATGGTGCTAGTGGAGTTTTCAGATTCACCAGACCTCAGGCTGTACCTGATAGAACTGATCTCCACAACAGGTGCACCCCAGATCTTCCAAGTCTGCAGGAGAAGCTCTTCTGTGAGTCATCCTTGAGCCTTTCCAACCCTCCGCACAGTTTTTGCCCTGTAACAACTTCATCCCGCAGCTTGTGCGATGGTCTGAGGCTGCTGAACCCTCCCCAGCCCCACCTCCTGCCCGCACGGCCCTGTGTGGAACCAGCAGGAACTTAAGGAGCTGTGAAAGCCCCACAGACTGAGCTCCCCTCCACAGACCCTCTGTGTTGCCCTTTCACAAGTTTTAAACAGTTCACAGGAGCATACACAGACCCACCAGAAATGGACATGGTTCTTTCTCAGCACATACTATGGTCCTGCCACCCTACACCTTGGGATCACATTGTGCCTATGGATAAGATTGATTTTCAAGCAAATAATGCCTGGTGGCCTGGATTCTAACCACTACCTTTCTGCTGTGCTGGGCTTCTCCTTGTACCTGTGTCAAGCCATTTTCAACATGATCAATCTGTAATATTGGTGTTTAAAATCACGTCATCTTTCTTTCAGAGTAAACAAAATTTAAATCCAGCAAATACATCAATCACTTGATTCAGCAAAGTGCATAGTGTAATCATTCTGATCTGCCAGGATTTGGGGGTTTAGTGCTTTTTCAGAAATAGAATAATTTTGTATTCTTTCAAATCAGACTCTTCAGGAATAAAATATTTGTGAGGTTTTGATCTATTAAGACGTCTGCATCTCTTAAAACTAAATCTGATTTCCTGAGAATCTTGAAAGCAGGATTTTCTTAGTATGCAGCTATTCTGTAGAACAGTAATAGTCTGCAAAACACACACAAATAGTAAGACTAAAGTCTAATCTGCTGCAAAACAAAATAAGAAATGAGTACACTTGGCTTTGTTCTAAATATTAAGAAGCTCAGCACACACACTTATGTAAAAAAGCACCTGAAACTTTCAGATTATCTTTAGAAACAGATGATAAAAGATAGTTAATTATACTGCTTTGCCAGTATATATAATATAATATACTCCAATAATATACAAAGCTCACTAATGGGTAAATCTTCCATCTGCAGGTATGTACAAACATTTATCTCTGAACATACATTTATGTTATTGATGTAAGAACTGGCTTCCAAACAGCATATGCTACTGCTAATCCTCAGAAAGGAGACCATGCTTTCTTCACACCTGTGTGACCTTTTACAGTATACACACATAGTTGGTGCTAAATTGAGATATGGTACAGTAATATGAGTACAGACAGTGGTTTAAACTTCATAATTTTTTTTAAACTACCATATAAAATCATCACTATTCATCTGCTACAAACTGAATTTATTGAGCTAAATCATGATCACAACCAATACTGTTGCTGACAAAAATATGATAACGTTCACTGACAGTAACCACAGTTACTGCTGAGAATTGCAGGAAGGCAGGAATCCCCAACAGGAAAGCACACATGCAAGTGTCATCCCTTACTGTGCATGCCTAAGGTTAAGGAGATTTGATATTCAAAATCCACTTCAGAATTGGATTAAGAATAAACCCCACAGCCTGTCTTGGGCGTTTTTGGCTCAGTGAAATCAGCAGGAATGCTGTAAAGACTCTCTAGCCTAAAGAACTTCTCCTTGAGAGGTCCATGCAACATGAGACAGAAGCAGCTTCCTGCCAATCAGTTAATTTGCAGAGCAAAGCAACGTTTTTTGTTTTGCAGTGCTGAGAGATGCGACAGTCTCTCCTCTAAGCATTTACCTTTAGCGTGTACCTCACCAATACCACATCCAGCAAAGCATTCCACAAGTCCACGGTGCCTGGAGATGAGCAACCCACGGTGTGGGCATTGGATACAAACCACCCTTACATCAAGCTGGACTGAACAATTGTCACTGTGCCAAATGACAAACGCCCTCTCTTCTGATTCCATATGAAACTATAAGTAGGACTCTCAAAAGAGGCACCTAAATCTGTCCTGCAAATGTGTCTTTCCCAACAAGTGTTTGCCAGTCCAGTGCCCTATCAAATGAACCACAGAGGACCTCAAAGAAAGCTAAAAAGATGCTTTCTACGTAGATACAATTTGGCTACATAGTGTAATATTAATATATTCAAACAAGATTTTACAGCAAATAAATTTTTATCACCTTACTCCAGCTTCTGGAATTTTTCTATTTGTGGCTGTGATTTTATCTGCTAGCTAAAATCACTTGTTTCGGCATGGAAAAACTTTACAAGTTTGAACCTTTCTCTTACATTATTTGTTGCCATTTCAATAGTAGGATCATCATAAAAGTATTAAGCAGACATACAACAAATTGAGAGGAGGCATAACTGATTCCAACTTCTGCACCAACTGAAATTTCTAAAAGGTAACTATAAAAGCTGTTTTGTTGCTGCTCCATAGGAAAGAGCCACATGTTTTAAAGAAGAGTTTGCCAACTTAAAATATAAACAATATGGTATCTTCCAAGTACTGATGTATACTGATAAACTAATTTGGTTTGTGTTTTTTGCATTTTACAGTTAAATGTTTCTGTGTTTTACATTGAACACTGCACAGACAGCTGCACCATCTAATTCACATGGTAACAAACTAGTGATGAGCATCCCCTGATACCACATGCTTCTGCATCCCACTGTAGACTCACTCTTTAAAGGAAAATAACCCAAAAAATCAAGAGCAGGATAATGCAAAACCTGTAATCACAATCATCCATTCTAACATTGTCTTTTTTCCTCTCAGCTGCCCTGTGTCTGCATGACCTGGGTGAAGAACATTCCTGATTCCCTTTCCTTCTTTCTCCTCCCTTTCTCCTTAACTATTTGACCACAGAGATTTACCAAGCATCTCAAACTAAGAGCCACTTTTAAGGTCCCTGTATACAAAAATCTACTTAGTGACACCCTCACCTCTCAGGCATAAAGGAGAAGAAGAGGCCAACAGCCATTAGTATTCATCTTTTCCTCAACCCAGGCACGAGGATGTATGGGAGTAGATGAAGCAAGGGAAGCTGGGTACCAAGCCCCTCTCTCAGTCCTATTCCATCCCCTCCATGCTGCAAAGTCAAAGCTGCAGTGAGTGACAATGGCCATTTCCTACGCCTTTCCCTCTGCTCAGAAATTTTCCCACAATTTCACCTTTTGGATAAGCAGAGCAAGCCCAGTCACAGCTTTCAGATGAGAAGAAACAGCAATTTCTACCTCTCTTTTTCCCACCCCAGTGCCAGCAGTGTTTTATCCACTCTCAGAAAGCCTAGAACTTCCTCAGCCTGGAAGCAGCATCCATTTCAGATTTACCTGAATCCATCCTGCCTGCAAGAGGCTGTGCTGGCTCTGACACCACAGGAGGAGGGGACCCCACTCTCCTGGCCCCTCTGCAGGGCAGCCACCCCTGCTGTCCTGCTGCAACCCTGCCCAGGAAGGGGACAGCATTTCTCTCCAGGCTTTTTGATTAAAATATCAAGGTTATGCAATTGCAGGTGATGGACACAAGAGAGGAAGTCTCCATCAGACACAGAACAAAAGCAGGACTCCCTGTAAACAATACTGGGGGGAAGTAGCCAAAATGTGCCATTTCCAGCCAGAGCACCCATTGGCACTATGGAGTTACAGAGCAGGGGACTTTGCCTCAATTTCCCTGAACAATCTTCACACTGTGCTGCTATTGCCTATTTACATACCATAGAGGAAACCAAAATATTTTCATTATTTCTTTGAATTTACAGCTGATTTAGCTTATCTTCCTTGCTAGTGCTTACTAACAGTAGGAACTGCAATTTTGTTCTTGTTTATTGGATTAGAGATAACAAAGAATTGAGGAGAAGGAGCAGTGAACCTTACAGAGGTGAATTCACTAGCTCTAAATGATGCTACCTTAATGCAGATTAATGCTAAACCACTGATTTACTACTAAACCAATTAGCTTAGATTGATCCGAACATTGACAACCACTTGCCAGAATTCTGAAACAGGAAGCCAAGGGCTATGAAGCCATTAATTGTTCTAATATTTTAAGTAAAAATGTGGCAGTGACTAAATTGCAGTAGAGATATTGAATATGGGCAAAGGATGAAGAATTAATCCTAACTCATTGCTTCTTCATTTCATACTTTATGAAAAACCAAAAAAATCAAGCTAACTGTTCACACTTTGAGAACTCAAGATTATTAAGAGCTAACACAGATGGAGTTCAGCTATATTTCTTACTCAACACAAAACCACTACTCAGTATTTTTCACAAGGATACTTCGCTGTGCTTCTCAGGACAATGCAGAACACATCTCCATTTGAGAATCCCTTACTCAGCTGAAGATTGTCTAAATCCCTCAATTATCACCACTCTTCTAGATTGAGCAAACCTAATACCACTAATCTTTTCTCATAAATCTTTTTTCCTAATACCATTCCCACTTCCTTCTACTAATTTCCCTCACGATTTATCAGTATCTTTCAAAAATACAATGTCCAAAGATAGGGACAGTATCCAGCAGAGTCTTCTTCAGACTCTGAAGAAGAAGAGAGAATTATCTGGCTGTATTATTTACTGTACATTACTCTTATATTAACTGTATATTACAGTTAATCTATATTATGATAAGTACCATTATTCTCCATGGGCTCTTCAGGATCAGTGTTCCTACTTCTTATCTGTGCAAGTCCACACTTTACACTTTTAGTCTCTGAAATTCAACTGCATAATTTCAAACCATATGGCTGACTTATCAGGACTATTCTGAATTAAGACATTGTCCTGCAGCAGAATGAAGTAATGTTTCTAAACTTGGATTACCACAAATTTTAAAAGCATGCTCCCTCTTCAATCATTAAAAATATATATACAGGAACTGAGGCTGGAAGAGATTGCTCACTTGAAGGAATCAATTTGAAAAGCTACCAAAAAGAAGATTTGCCTTATCTGAAGTTCAGGAGCAGTCTGATAGCACCTCTCAACATCTAAGGAGCACCACCTACTACAATGCCAACAGAACCTGGATTTTCCTCTCTCATATCACCACTTGCCATATTTGTGATTGCTTAGCTCTGGACATCTGACAAGTTCACACAGCACCATTAAAATCATATGGAAGTAGGTCACATCAAGTATTCATTCTGTGGGGAGCTACTATGAACACCATTAGCAGGTAAAACCTGAGATTAAAACAGGAATTCTTTTTTTTTCCCCATTTTTTCTTTCTTTCTCTCCAAGTAACAGCAGGGATTGGTGTTAAATGAACTGCAGTCATCAGGGTGATCTTGGGCACTCCTTGGTACTAACAATGGAAAATGTCAATGGGATACAAAGAGTTTGTTTCCCTAACTGGGGGCTCTACCTGTCTTGCCATAGCACAGCAAGAAAACTTTACTAATGCAAATAAGCTGATATGTGGGAACTTAGATGTGAAACAAAGGGCAGAGGTTCAACTGGTGTATGCTGCAGCTAGTATTCTACAACGGGCCTTTCATTTCAAATCTGTAAAGCTCAGTCCTCTCAAGAGCACTCTCCCTCTGTGTCTTCCCTCACATCACCATGTTGATCTCTTGGACTCCTCCTCTCTGCAAACATATACACAGAAAAATCAGACCTTTTTTTTTCCCCCAAAACACCATTTCTTATAGAATAAAAGTGAATAGACTATTTCAGTTGGAAGGAACTTACAATAATTATCTAATTCAGCTGCCTGACCAATTCAGGGCTGACTGACCAAGTTATTAAGGGCACTGTCCACGTCCTAAACACTGACAGGCTTTGGGGATTGACCACCTTCCTAGGAAGCCTGCTCCATTGTTTGACCATGCTCTAGTAAATAAATTCTTCCTAATGTCCAGTCTAAACCTTCCTGGCACAGCTTTGAACCATCTCCACACAAGTGGCCCCAGCCCATTGCTCCAGCTTGTCCAAGTCCCTCGGCAGAGCCTTCCTGCCCTCCAGCACATCAACACTCCCACCCAGCTGGGTGTTGTCAGCGAACTGATTGAGGGTGCACTCACTTCTCTCATCCAGATCATCAGTAGAGTTAATAAACAGGACTGGGCCCAGTACTGAGCCCTTGGGAACACCACTGGTGACACCAGCTGGACTCAAGTCCATTCTCCACCACTGCTTAGTCTCAGCTACCCAGCCAGTTCTTTTATCTAGTGAAGAGTAAATGGGATCTGCTTTTTAAATTTTTCTCCACCAGTCTAATTTACTTCCTGTTTCATCACTAGACTGCTTCCATGCTCTCTACATTTCCCCCCATGCTTTTCTCATCCCCTTAGATTGCTTCTGTCTTCCTTTACATCCAGCTGATGCAACAGAAGCAGCCATTCTCAAAAGTGATGCTTTAAATAAATATGGTTATATAAAGAGTTACTAACCTCATACAAGAGGTCGGTTAGGTAATGTGGTGTGCATCTCCCTTCCCTCAGGTGTGCACTGTCACAGCCAGAGTGACCACTTTGCAAGGTTACATAAGGTGTCATTGGTACAGGTCACCCGTGACAGTACCTTACATGAGAAGTAACATCACACGGTTCCAAGACCATTTTCCCTCCAAAATTCCAGTGCTCTTTGGCAACCAACTTCCAAGTTTTGCCTCACAATCAGACATTTCCCCACAGACTCCTTTGCATCAGGGTCTGACTCAAAGAATCAAAGCCATGTGCTGAACCAGGCCCTCTAGGCTAAGACAGATTTTGTTGCAGCAAACCATGACTGGCAATCTCACAAGAAGCATCCTTACCTCCTCCCCTAGACACAGAAGGGAAGGTGGCTTATAATTCCTTGGCCAAATGAATTCAAGAGAAATGCAGAATGAAGGTCCTTTCAGTAATTCAAGACCACTCTTGAACTCCTTTTTTTCACATTTCTTGCAATTTTTAGAGTGATTTTAACTGTCAGTATGATGCCACCATTTAACTTAGTGAGACAAGTTTAACCTCCCACATTCCCATTATAAAGGGGATGGAATTTCAGGATGCAAGTGCTAAGTAAAAGCAAGTCATGGGTTAAATGAGTGATACTCCAAAGGCTCACCTCCTGAATATTAAATAGCTCTGCACCTGTTGGTGATTCTTGACCTTCCAAAAACCTAAAATGCAGGCCTTTCCTGATGTTTATGATTCCACTTATGATCAGCAAGGAAATAATTACTGAGCCTCCAAATGCTTTGAACAGTGTAGTTTCTTATCTCTGTTGGCAAAGCCAAATAGAGACAGCAAACTGTGCTTCAGCAGGGTTTATAAGCTGCTAAATCTTGTAGTACTTGAGGGACCATAATCCCCAAGCAGCACACGGCCTAAGAGACAGACTTATGTGTTTTGCATCCTAAAGTCACATTTACCCCCTGGCTGTTTCCAAAAGGCATTCCACTGCTTTTATTCTAAGTGGGTGAGGTTCTGATTCCAATTGTTGTAATTTAAGTAAAGCTGAGGCATCAGACACCTTGCAACCTTTCAGTTTCATTATACATGGAATTGGAAAGCAGGACCACAATTCCTATCCTATTGAATAGCAGCACCCATACTGTAGGATGAAGGGAAAAAAATCCATAGTAGTTATTTGCATTATCTCTTGCAGCATAATGCTAAACAGAACCTGTCCCACTATCTTTGTGATTGCTTACACATGACTGAAGAGCTGCAAAATTGCAGATTTACGGATTGATTTAAGCCCCATACAAATTAGAAGGCAGCTCCCAGCCTGCTATGATGGCAAGAATTTGCTTGGAGTCCTGCACACATTGATCATATAGCTGGTCACTGCTCATCCAAATAATTTTCAACTCTAATTTGTGACTTATAAAAATGCCTAATTGTATGTAGATCTTTTCTCCAGAATACCAATGCGAAACACTGTGGGGGGCTGTCAAGGCAGAATGATATTTGTTTTTTCCAGCTCACAGCTATAGTATACAGTTGCCCCATGTTTTAGCAACACTTGCATTAAAATGTTACTTTTAAAATAATTGATTGCTTGGAAGCAGTAACTGTCTGGAACAGCATATGGGTTTGGGACACTTCCTCCCTTACAAGGTGAAGTTCATTAGGTACAGAGCTGACTAGCAAAAACCAATTTGCACAGGAGAAAAAGTGTTATACACGAAAGTAGATCTTTCACAAATACTTGCAGACCAAATACAATCACTCAGTATTAACATTTTGAGCAGCTGGACAGAGTGACAAGCATATAGCACCTTTCTATATGTGCCTAGTACAGACAAAATTCCAACACATAAGCAGTTTCAGTTATCAAAACTGAGGTCCATAAAGCAAGTTCTAGAAGATTAAATCTTTGAAATTTATGTGAAAGAGATTAACATTTAGAGCAAATTTCTCATTCGCAGACAGGAGTTTCCAGAAAACCTTTTTTTTTTTTTTTTAATTTGTAGTGGACTGTAACAAATCAGTTAAGCTGATGAATTCCAGATATAAGTTCTCCCACCACTGATATCTCTATTAAGGAATAAACTAATGTTCAATATTAATTTAAACACAAACCAAATTTTAGAAACTACTGGGAGGAACAAAGAGCATCGTTATGACTCTGTGCATAAACCCACACTGTGCTACCTAATGAACACAGTTTTATTCCCCAATTTTTCAAGAGTTATGGTAGAATTAGCAAAAGAAATGTAAAAGGATAATCAAAGGCATGGACTGGCTTCTTCACAAAGAGCATGTAAATAAGTTATGACTTCTTATCCAGAAAAAGGAGGCACCTGGATTAAAGATACAACAGAAGCCTAATAAATTCACAAATGACAAGAAGGTGAACACAGAAGGACTTTCAATCACTTCTTCCAATTCAAGAATGAGGCAGTTTCAAATAATACTCCTTGGCAATAGGTTGAAAACAAGCAGAAGGGAACACAGTTTCATAAAACCCATAGGAAAGCTCTGAACACACTGCTTGCAGATGTTGTACTTTCAAAAGATACTTTTCTAGCTTGAATACTTCTGAAGATTAAGGTCCCCTTTGTCCCAGGATGGACATATAGAGAGAGCTGCACCTATATCCACCAACTACTTCCAGATTCTAACTTGCCTTTTTATTCTTTTTCCCTCCTCTCTGCCAGTGCTGAAGTATTTCTCCACACCTGAACACACTTTCTCTCAAACAATATCTTGCTGCTACACAAAACATAAGGTAACTGTAAAGAAATTTAGCCTATTCACCAACCAAAAACCAGGATCTGATGGCAGTCCTCACTTACCCAGATGCCCAGGAGTGTCAAATAACTGCTCACACAAGTAGTAGTCATCTGGATTCAAGTAGGGCAGTTGCTTCAGCAAGCTCTGCTTGGGAATGAGATACAAGACCTCTGCGATATCCCCATCCTCAATTACTGACATCCTTCTGACTGAGTTTCGAAATTTCACTTTTTCCAGCACCAGTTCTTCACCTGAGCCACACAGCTTCCTAACGCTGTTTAAGATGGGGAAAGATGGCATTTCTATTCAGAAGAAGCTAAGGAAAGCAACCTGTAGTGCACGCAGTCAGTCTACTACTCACAGCACACTGCCCTTTCCAATCCTTCTCTTTTTCTCTTATCCAGCAAAGGAGATTAAGGAAGATATATTTTTAGTGATTATCTTCAAGAGATTAGAACAGTATGCTTGATCAGGTGATTGCCATCTAAAACTATTGTAATCAGCTGAAACTCATCCCTGCGAATGCAAAAATCAGGGAAAAAAACCCAAAAAGGGTATCTGAAAATCAGATTAATATTCAGGACAAGAGAAAGAACGTAACTGAGTTACATAAGAGGATTAGTTTAAAATCAAAAAACCTTGCTGTGTCAAAAATCTTATTATAGAAGAATCATCATCATCATCATCATCATCATCATCATCATCATCATAAGCTACAAATGCACATCTGTGCATTTAATCTAGCATGGCCCTCTTCCATGCCAGGTCTGTCTGTGTGCTGTGGAGAAAAGGCTGTGGCAAAGGTGGAGCACATTGGTCCCCCTTTTTTCAGGAATGTGCAAGCACTGGCTGGCACTACTTCATAAGCAGATTTCTTTGGAGAAATCCTTTCTGCAGCTTTCACTGCCTATTGCAAACAAAAGCACTTAAGCTTTCCCCTAACCATTAAGGACTGGTTTGCTTCTGCTCTTCCTCTCCACCTTCCTGTGTAGCTGACAGCTACAGAGGCTTTGCAGATACTGTGCCAACCCCTCCTGCTTCACCGACAAGAAGTATTTACATTAATCCAATTCCAGTGACTTGCTAATCTAATCATCTAATGAATATTTCTCGCTGGGTAAAGGCACAGTTAATCATCAACAGAGCACTGCAAAGTCACAGGAAATTCCAAAGTGAAAGAGATAAAAAACCTCCCAAGCTAACAACATTCACCATCTGTAAGAGAAAGTTAGAGGTAGACCCCAGACCTGGACATGCTCAGAGGCAACTTCAGGCTTTCTACTCAGTGAAACTCACAGACACAGCTGTGCAACAAGTGTCTGGCCCAGGCTTTCAATCCCCTTAACACAGAGAAGTTAGCTATAGCTGCAAAATGGCCTGGTGTAATCATTGCACTGCTTCCAGTAAGGCTTTTTCTAAATTAGAAGCTGAAAAAAACTCTACCAATAGGCTTACTGGGCACAGTGAGAAACTGCCACTTAATTCTTCCCTCAAAACTCAGAGCTCTAGTACTATCTCCAGATGGGGATAGGCTTTGAAGAGAAGACTGCTTTATTTACTGTTTCAAAGAGAAAATACCATCTCATAAATCCAGACTTTGATCATCTATTATTACACATCTCCTATGAGGTCAATTACTTTATGTTTTTCAAGTAGTATGACTTTTTTATTATCTTGGAAACAAGTGTGCAGAGTTCCCCTTAAACAGCCAGATTCCTAGATTTTCTAATCAATGGAGGACACAGTAGGACAAGCCAGAATAAATCTATACTAATTTTAATGGGGCGATGCTAATGTATATTTGAGAAAGATTTGGCTCAATAAATATAGCAACTCCAGTTCTGCCTTAGAGTATCTTGTATCAGATCAGAGATCTCAGCAAATTGTGTGTTTTAAGCATTTTCCTCCTAGGATATGAAGCTTTGCAGCAATTTTTCAATGTCTCACAGATTTCTCAACCTACTGACCTGCACACCACAGCCCCTCAGTGGATGAGACAGCTCTGAAAATCCAAAGGCTTCTACCAGTGAGGGTGGAGCTCCATTCAGTGCTTAAAGCAGAGGGATGACTCACAGGATGAGTCAACACAAGGATTTCTCAGGCTGAGAGTGCCATTTGTTGCCGGATAATCAGTGAAGGATGCTGACATCTGACAATAGCAGTGCCAACATCCAGCCCCACGGACACGTCAAGGTGGACTCTGCCCTCTGAGGTGACGCAAAGACACTGCCCAGACATTAACTCTGCTGCAGAAGTTAATCCTCAGAGAGCAGAAGGGTGAGCCCTGCAGAAACTGTTCCAACTGTGGCATCATTTGCTAAAGCTTGGCTGCCTAATATCCACAAGAAAGTCTTCACTGGAGTTTGAACACACTGGTTTGAGGCTGACTCTCCATTTTCTGCTGTGTCCATGCTGATTCCAACCTCCAGCTCTGTTCACCAAGACAGTCATTACACCAGCTCTTGCAGTAACAACTAAACCAGTTTGACCTGTATTTCCACTACAGAAGCACTCAGCCTGTGACCACTGTAGAAGAGTCTGATGATCTGTCCAACAGTGCAGCACGATCCAGTGTCCTTCCACCACCAAAACACATGGGACTGCTGGGAGATGATGGACCAGGATTTAGTAACCTTACATGTCACTGAAGAAATCTCCTCCTTAATAAAAAATAAGATCCTCCTTGCCCTGAGACAGACTTCTCTAATGCTGCCCCTTTCCAGCCCTGGCTATTACTGTCACTGTCTGAGAACTGCACTTTCAAAGACCCGATGCCAGCTGCTGCTTAATAACACAAAGCAATTTGATTTTTGGATAGTTCATTTTTTTTTTAAGTACAGTGTTTGACTTTAAAAGCCTCGATCCTGTCAATATGTAATATAAAGGGACAAGCAGTAGAAATAAGCAAAACAAGACCAGGAAGGATCACAGTGGCTTCCCCAGTCAGATAAAGGACTGTTTGGAGCACATCCTTGTGTCCAAGGCAAAGGACAAGGCCTGAGACAGCCTTGTATAACACACTGTTACTAAACACTGGGATTCAGCCTCAGTCTGAATCAAAAAGACAATGGCAATCTCCTACCACTTAAGTCAAGCATTCGATGAAGTGGAAAAGGTTGATTTTTAATATTCTTGTTGAAAAGAAAAGAAAAAGACAGGAATCAGAGGGGTACAACCCTTTCCTTATGTTTCATGAAAGAAAGTCTCAGGAATCCAGGGCACTCAACACAGAACTAGAGTAGAGGAAATGTTCTCAGGATCTGCCAAATACCAAAACCTGTTTAAATCACTGCCAATTCAAAGCTGTGTCTAATCCAAGTAGTCAGTGCTGGGATCTCGAGCCTTCACAGAGCACAGTGTGAGGTATGGGCACTTTCCAGACTGACAGTTTTCACAAGGGGCTGCGGGATAAGAGACAGGAATTATGCAGAAGAGCTACTTTAAATACTTTATCTCATTTCCAACTTTATAAATATTTTATTTATAAATATTTCTAGCCGCCTCAAGACCATTTCCTATTCAATCCCCCTTGAATTCGCCACACCAATAGGCTGCCTGGATGATAAAAATACATGCATGTTTCATATGCAACCAGGAATAGAAGCATCTCTACTAATGCTCCGAGAACAGTAGTAACAAAAAAATTTGACTGCAATCCACAAATAAATTACAAAACAGAAGAGCAAGCAGTGAATAATAGTAAAAACCAGACACCAAGGGCTAAATACACAGAAGAGGAAATATCCCTCTGTGTTTCAGAGAAACACTGAGGATTAGATTTGCCCTTCCACGCAACCTGATCGTGCACTAATGTTGTCTTAATTGCTTCTGTCATCAGAGTTAAACTTCTTGCAAATGCATTTCAGTGTGACTTTAGTCTTGCACTGAAAGCAACAAAAAGCCCAATCAGAAACCCAAGAAACTGAAGTCAGTCACACTAGTTCAGCAAAACCTAGCTGCAAAAAATAATCAGAACAAAAATACAGGAAACAAGGTAAAACAAAATGAAATTTTCCTTTTCCCTCATCACACCACTTCAGAAGGCAACACATCTGTTGCACAGGTAGGTAGCCCCAAATAATCTTTCATGCATCTGTCCAAGGCAACAGAATTATCAGGATTACTTTCTCCATACAAGAATTCTCAGAGATATTGAGAGTAAGGAAAGGAAAAAAGGGCTTTCATCTAAATGAAAAATGAGCAAGCACTCTATCTACTTTTACCATTAAATATAGTTATCCAAGCAATAAAATAACTAAACCAACAAATAACATTAAAAAAAAATCCAAATTTCAAGTTGACACACACACAAAAAAGAAGCACAACTTTCCTTGTGGTAAAACTACTCCACACACAGAGTTTTTTCATTTTTGACACCCACTACTTACTCAAGACTGCAGGCTGATGTACAAACACTCAGCTATTTACTGTAAACTTGAGGAAACACTTGATCCACATAATGAAGACAAAAAAATCCCCATGAACGTCTTAATTTCTTTACCTAAATGTCCAAAACAGGCAGTCATCTTCTGGGCATACTGACACAAGCTCTTCACCCCGTAGGGCTCCTCAGCCAGGACCTGCTCACTCATGGCTTCAGCAGGAGCTGCCTTTTTCTGCACAGTCAACCAACTACTGCTTGTTTAAGACTGATAAGACAACAGAACTTCCTCTTCCAATTCATCTCCATTAATAATTCAGGTACTACATAAAATTTGCTGAGCTTTAAAAACGGGTAGTGCAAAGCTATTTTGTGGCTTTTGAAGTAATCATGTTTTAGTCCTTAAAAAGTATCTCAGCTATTATATTCCAATAGTGTACAGAAATTATTTTCAAATTGAAACAAAATCCATTCCCTTGCTGCACAAGAGGAAATTTTGTGGGGATTATGCTCAGGTCAGGGAGACATTTAAATGTTCCCCTAGCTCAAACCCAGAAACATAATTACCACTACCACTAAAATGTGTTACTATGTACTGATTAGTGTTTTCAGCAGTGATATGGACAGTGGGATCAAGTGCACCCAATCAGGGTGGTGAAACACAGGTTGCCCAAAAAGGTGGTGCATGCCTCATCCCTGAAAACACTCAGGGCCAGGTTGGATTGGGCTCTGAGCAACCTGATCTAGTGGAAGATGTCCCCTCATTGCAGAAGGGTTTGACTAGAAGACCATTAATTGTTCTCCCCAACCCAAACCCAACCCTTGGAATTCTATGATTCCATGATACTCCTGCAAGCAGGTATGTCCACTGCTATGAGAACACCACTAGTTCATCACATACTACCATGCCCCACTTCTCAATGCTAGACATCTTCTGGGGACTGAAAACCCCAACAGAGCCCAGGTACAAACTCCACTGTGTTTTCTGGTGACTTCTGAAGAACTGAGGCACCACAGCCAGGAGCAACAGGAAGAGGGGATTTCCTCGGCTCACTCACCAGTGCATGAGGCCCATCTGATCTTGTTTTCCTGGCTGAGAAGGGAACACACAAGAGCTGACTCAGCAGTCCTGCTGCCAGGCAGCTGCAGTGACCACACATACCTGTCCCTCTTGTGCTCAGCTAAGGAAAGCCACTGCCAATCACACTGATGTCAATGACATCTACTTAGCTAAATATTGCAGAATGGCTTTGGCTGAAGTCTCTTGACTCAGGTGGTGATGACCAGTGAAGAATAGGTGTTCCTCACAAGCAAATATGCTCCCTGTGCACTACACTTGTTTTCTGTCCATTCACTTAACACTTGCTGCTTCCTCACTGAGACCATATCCACTCATGAAAACACGTTTGGCAGAGCTCAAATAGGTATTGCTGATGGCCATATAAAGCAGCAGTACTACTAAGCAGACACTTCAAAGAGAGATCTATAATAGTACATCTAGATGCAAATTTTATTCACAAGATTGAAAAGCTTAGTTACTAATATTTAATATTAATTCTTAAGTATTAATAGCTAATATTATTTCCTAGATATTAATATTTAATATTACTTCAACAGTTTATTGGCTAGAAAAGCATAAGATATAGTTTAAAAATAGCCATGGGACTCTGGTATATTTTACTGAGATAAAGGCTATGAAGAACCTGCAGAGGTAGGGATTCTACAGTCCACAGGTCTCTACCAAGTTAGTTTACTGGTTTAAACCCACACAAGGTTCTCTAAGGTAAGCTGTGTTACTGCCTGTGGCAGGAGGAGCAGAAAGACCACAAAGCCACAAGGCTTCTCTGTACTGGCAAAAAAAAAAAAAAAA
>WEKY01012142.1:32342-87712 GCA_013390045.1 Picathartes gymnocephalus
AATAGTGAGTAACTGAGAAGAGCTAACTCAGGTTAAAGTGGTATCAAAGGTAAAAGGATCTGTGTTATAACTCAGCTGAGCAACATGATCAAGCATGAGTGTCCCATACAGGCTTCTTATCAAGCTGCCAGGTGACTTTTTTTTTCCACTGCTATTATAACTGACCTTTAAGTAATCATTAGCCAAACTCCATCAAACGCCTCTTTCTGCAGCACACACATGCAAATTGAACAACTGCTACAAAGTCTGTCCAGCCCCTGAAGTCTGTAAATGTCTGTGTGAAAGGACAGTATCAAGTTCAAGTCTGAATAGGGTGTAGCTACATTTGTATCTAAAGAGTCAAACTTCTACTCTTCGAAAAACCACCTGTGGATCTCTTAAGGTGGCACACTGAAAATCAGACCTGTTTTATACATCAACAGAAAGATCTGCATGCACAAGCCACTCTGTTAAACTAACTTGGAAATAAGAAAGTAAATGTTATTTTATGTATTGGTTTCTTGGTATTCATTCCAAAACATACATGGAACATCATTTTGACCTTTATTCTCCAGTTACAATTTGTAGCCAAGAAAAAACGCAAGAGAAAACAGAACTGCATTTCTATCTCAGACTTAACTAAGACCATACTGTGACAATTTCCTTTCCCAACTGATGACATTTGCAAAATCTTCCAGCTGAATTAAAGCATTGTGCTCAGCTTCCTGTTATCAACTATGTATGATAACTTCCATGGCACATGAGCCTTTGGTAACAAAAGCCCAGCTTTGCAGTGCATTGTAATGCTGGACAGGCAGCATAACAAGCACTTGGGAATGCTTTTCCCTTTGCTGTATGCTCAGAAATCTGACTCACTTCCCCAGTCCCCAACGACCACCAAGTTTCTCCTTCAGTGAAGAAGTGAGCAGAAAGATTAAACAAACAAAAATATCTAAACAACATGCTTAAGATTACATCTAATGATCTTTTTCTTGGACAAAGGAGAGCAACACCAGCCATCTGCTTTCACGTGAAATTATTAGCTGGGCTGAAATAGTACAAAGAAAAACAGTACATAGAAAAATCAATCACCAAATAGAATATTTAAATGACATTAGGGGGAAAAGCCCTAATAATGTCAGCTAGTAAAGTACTGGCTACTACCTCTGGAAGCCTTAACATAGGATTTGGGAAATATGCTGTCTCTGCACTCCCACAGACTTGCTGTTCATCCCTGAGCCATTCCCTTAATCTCTTCCATTGTATTTCCCCCTATCACTTTCCCTCTCACAAGGGATTTGTAACAATAGGTACATTAAAGACTGAAGTTTTCAGATTCTGTGATAATGGAAACTATAGAAGTACCACAGATAATAACACCAGGGACTAACTGGTCAGCATTAAAAGAGAGGTCATGCAAAGCATAGCTGAGTGCTTCTCCTTGATCTTCAATACCTTCCAACTTCATTACTGTATTTCTCAATGATTTTCCAATAGACTGTATCCCTTATTTAATACTAAAAGTGTTTATTTTCCATGGAAAATCAAGTTATCAAGAAAGGCAAAGAATTAATTCTGTACATCTTCTCCAATCTGAAAATTCCATATTTAGTTATTCTCCTCCAAATAAGCAGAATCACTGTTACTGTGGCTGCTGTGAGTAGAAGAGTTATCAGGTTATGACAAAAGGCCTGATTCAACCAAAGGATATTTACCTTACTTTATCCATTCCGATGTTTATTTCAGAATAGTCGCGGGAAAAAAAAAATATCTCTGTTCACATCTATTTTCAGACATAAAATAACAGTATGTGCATTAATGGATCTGACTATTGCGTTATTAGATGAGGTGGCTCAGCATTTTATTTCCTGGCAGCACAAGGCTCATCTATTGATCTGCAATGTCAAGAACACTGCACTATGGATTCTTACAGCAAACCCAATCCTTTTCACTTACACGTAGGAAAAAAAACCAAGTGTAATTGCTGACAACTGCTGCAATTTCACAGGCAATTTCAAGGGTGAAGGCTATATGAAATATGAATATATAAACTGCTGCACCCCCAAGTCTCTGTATGATTGACTCAACAACACAATCCGAGCCCTTGCCTATCCCAACGTTTGTAAATAATCCCACAACTTCTGTGGGGCTGAGCTCTGTGCTTGAAGTCAAAGAGGTGCCTAAGCCACTCTAGGGAACAATTAGCCAAAAGGATCCTGGCAGAAGCTGGCAGTCCTTCAGATCTTCAGTAGGAAGCTTTTTGCCTACTCCTCAGCAATGTTTAGGTGTCTTTTATTTAAACAGAGCAAAGACTTTCAAGCTAAATGTAATTCCTTTAATCATACTCTTTTCTTTACTTTTCCTTTCTTGAACTTTGACATTTTTCTTCCAGCTGAGAGAAGAAACTCCTTGTAACATCCTCTTCACAATGTAGACTTCATAGTAACTGAGACAGAAATATGTTGGGAAGCAAAGAGATCAAAGTTGAAACCTCCGAGATCTTTCAATCCTCAGTTTATTTCCTGTGCCTTTGTAAAGAGTGACGTGTTACAATCATGACATCAAAGAAAGCACCACTCCTCTTGTTATGAATTGAAATAAACTGGATATCATAATACTCTCTTCTGACATGTCACATAATTTCAGAAACACAGTAACTTTACTCAAATGCTGAACAAAGAATTACACCAGAAGAAAGTCCCTAGATCACTGCAGGGCTTCCTGAACATCTTAGTTTAATGTTACCCATTGTCTCCTAACACTGCAACTTCTGCTGTAGATGTAGCACCAGCACACGTGATCATAAGAATTAAGTATTTCTCTTGCTGCATCCAACTCCCAAATTCTCCAGCATCACAGTCATTCTCAGGATCATGGCATAACTGTAAAAGGATATCCCCTGCAGTCACACTGCCCTCTTGTAGCATCAGTGAAGCTCTAAAAGAGAGTCCTTCTTTGTACTATAAAGACTAATTTAAGCCCCTACCAGAAGCCAGTAGAAACTGTTTGTCAGTGTCCATCACAACTAAGAATAGGTTACCTTTCCATATAGTGGAAAGTATGGCACTGCTACAGGATGCCAGAAATGACATCAGATCAGTTCATCCACTGCCAACATTCCTCATAAAAGCAGCTTTAAATATGCTGTGTTGGCTAACCTTTGTTTTCTAATTAAATAAATCCTGCTGCACTGTTGAACCCTTCCCTTGTGGTCAGCACTATCTTCTGGTTAAATCAGCTGCACACACACAAGTGATCAAGAGCCGTGTTAAAAACTGAGAAACTGTCAGTTAAGCAAAATTATCACTCTGTGAGCAGTTCACTTCTCACACAGGGACCACATTCTGTACAGGCAAAACTGAGGCAAGGACACATCTGAAAATACATTGATGGGATAGAAAAAACCACTTGGAATTTGTTTCCATTTATTAATGGCAGGAAATTACATATATCATACGCCAACTGGTATTTGATAAAGAGAGGTTTCAATCCCCTTGGATATTTCATAGCTACACAAACTCTTTGCTTGTATTTTACTGATAGTTTAGTGGAATCTCCTCAAACCAGAATTGTAATCTGTACCATCAGGAAAAGCAGCAGTCAGAGAAACACAGCAAATTTCCAGAGCTGACAGTACATTGAAAAGGAGAAACATGTTCTTAATTTGACAACAGGTACAGCTGGGTTTGTCCTTTAACAGTGCCACTCAACACAGGACAAGCCATATCTTAGGATATTTCCCTGACATGTACAATGTTGTGAAGCTATGGTTATCAAATCCTTTGAGAGTTATTCAAAGATAGCACTAAATCAAGAGTCTTGATCTTGCAGTTGAAGTGGAGGGCACTCACAATCTAGCAAGCTACAGTTTTGAAAGAGGAAGTAGGAAATAAGGCCTTACAATAGTGGGAAAAATCATTCCAGTGGTATCATAAACTCCTGGAATGGTGAATGAGACAAATGGAGCACCTACAAAGAATTTAAGACCACTGTTTTGACTGCTGGACTGATAGTTACCATACTGTATTTGCAACAATGATTTACAGCAGTGTTTCTTCAGACAGAATTACTTGATCTTATCCTTCCACTGCATGACCAAATGCCATAAACTAAGGTGGGGTTTTTTTAAGGTCCTATGTGTCATAAGCTAGTAAGAAAAGTCATTTTCCCACCAGCTGAACTTTAAACACAGGTGTGGGATTTTAATTAATTTAAAATTAACTGTAACCAGGACATGATATAAAGTCAAGATGGCCCTGACCATCCCTGAGCGAGGATCTTCTGCTGCATTCTTAGCCATCACCATGGAGTCTGTATACTTCCTGGTATTAAAAATACATTAAATATTGCATCTAGACAGTTACTTCATAAGATGCCTGATTCTTCAGTTTCTGTAGAATGCAAACAACTATTAATAGTACATACTACAGGAGTGGTTGGTTTGGGTTTTTTAAGTGTAAGCACTCCCTCAGCCTAGAGCAAAACTTAAGTTTCCTTTTATTTGTGTTGATGTTACCACTGCGGTATTTGTTTAATACACAGATTTACCACTGACACAAGTCAATGACCAAAAAAAAAAAAAAAAATCCCTTTTCCACGCAGTTCAGCTTCAAAATCCTTTCTGGTATTAACACTCTCCAGGCATCTTCAATTTTTTTTGGTCAGTTTTGCCCTGGTTTGATTAAGAAGTTGTTCTGCAATTAAGAACAGCTAAGCAATAACAAAAATAATTTAAGAAAGTAGGCAAACCAGCCAACCTGTCAGGTTGTGTGAATAAAAACTGATTGATGAACTTCTTCAAGCAGCACTAAGCAAAATTTTCAGATGAATCAGTTAAAACAGGTGCTGATCACAACAGCATTTATCGGTAGAAAACCTTATGTTATAAACATATGTTGTGCATATTTTCAGACTGAAACTAGTTGGCAGCTCCCAGTTATTTCCTTTTTAACTGTGAATGAATTAGAAGATAATGCATCATTTTGTAGTAGTTTTCTGATTGTTATTGAGTTTTCCCCCCAACATTTATGCTTTCTTTGAAATCCAGATCTTCACAGTACTGTTCCTGGAGTCAGTTAATTGATTCTGAACAAGTAAAAATTTCAGTTCTCCTGCTGCTTGCTGGGCTATCATCAGAATGAGGTCAGGCCTTCTACCTCCAAAGAGACAAAGCTGGCAAAGAGAATTAGGAGATCATTTTTCTAGAATGAGAAAAGCCAGCTCATGAAACTGATTAAAAATGGAAGTCAAACTAAACAACCTGTTTTCATTACCCACTTTAATGAAATGACAAACAATTATCTCTCTATATCTATTACATTTCAAGCTAGCTTGACTCCCCTACTAATGCTAGGGAAGAGAAAGTGCAAACACCTGCAGAGCAGCTGGGAGAAGAATCAATTGTCTCCCCTGTGCTCTCTCAATGTGGCAATCAGGAGTTTATCTGCTAGGACCCAGCAGGGAGAAGAGATTTCCATGCCCACCCAGGAGATCACCAGCACCAACCAAAGCAGGCAGAGGTACAAGCCAGGCTTGCCCAGTTCTCAGTGTACCTGGTCAGGATTGGAGAACCAGAGTCAGCCTAACCTCACTATAATGAATCCCCACAGGACCAGGGGATCAAATATTCACTTGATTAAGTTCTCATAATGATATTGTGGTTTCCCACATCACAGAAATATCATAGAATCAGAGAAACATGGAATCATTTAGGTTGGAAAGGACCTCCAGGATCATGGAGCCCACCTGTTAACCTAGCACTAACCATGTCCCCAAGTGCCACATCTAAGAATATACAGAAACAGCTGATTTTAACCAAATGCTAACGTATTCTACACTGTGGAGATGAATTTGTATTAAAAAAAAAATGAAAAATAGTATTTTAAAAACAAAGCAGGAAAGAAATAAGGAAGGAAACAGGAATTTTGCACACCTAATTCAGCACACATTGAGAGAAAGAACAGAAATAAAACTGCGATATCTAAATCAACATTAGCTTAGGTTTTTGGCCTACAAAGACTAACTAGTAATGGAAAAAACATAATTTTTTGTTGTTATAAACAGTTGGTAGAAAAACTTGGGTTGTATTTTTCTGTTGTTTTGTTGGGGGTTTTTTAAGGGAAAGTGACACTTTTCAGAGTGGTGAAAACAATTCTTCAATATGTCCACCTGTACATTTTTTAATCTCCAGACCCACAAAGGTAGATGATATCTGTTTTTAAGAGACAAATACTGGATTAGACAATGCAAAGAAGAAAACAGGACTTTACTTCTTCCACCTCTAACCCCTGGATTTTTCTGTTCAAGCATAACAGAGAAAGCAACTACCCACACCCGAGTTAGCAAGAAAGCTAAATATATCTTTTTATACTTATGCCACCTTCATCTAAGACTGTGGTATAAAAAAAGAGGAATGTTTACTAAGCAAACGAAGAGTTGCATGCCTCTGGGATGCAAAGGGTATTCACTCTGTATCACTCACCACCAAAACTGTGCTGAATGTGTTTGCAGGGTGTAGAAGTGAAGTGCCTCGAGTCTCACCTCGTTGCAGGTTGCTACACGTTGTTACCCTGTGCTGCACAGTCATACCTGAAGCTGGGAAAGGCACCGCACACCAGCAACAGGCTCTGAGCAGCCACTCCCGCCTGTCTGCTGAGCAGGGACAGCAGCAGTGACAGGTGGCTTGCAGGACAGACAACAACTTGTAGGTGTGCTCAGTCAGTAACACACAGATTGCACAAGGCTTCCTGAGGTTAAACACCAAAGAAAGCTGCCCTCGAAAGCACCCTGACAGGTTATCAGCTTTACATTCAAAGCATCAGTTAGCAATACTCTGAACTCTTATGCCACCTGCCACTACAGAACTCTAACACCTCTTTTTGCAGAACTCACCCCACAGCAACAGCATGCTGTCATCATCTTTACCTAGAAGATGGGAAACTTCAAAAGACAGCAGTGTATTATCTCTTACAAAAATACACGGGGAGTCAGAGCTGGATAAAAAGCCTGTTTAATTCCACTGAGCTGTGCTCTGCTCCCTATTCTCAGATATCCATTCCAGAGGAGCAGCACACGGGTACATGCACACGCTGTTCAGCCAAGTAACAAAGTCCACTGTTCATAACACACACCATGCTGGGGAGGTGTTTAACTCTTAAATCAGTAAAGGAAAACAAAGTGAAATAAAGAAACTGCTTTTCATATCAGAAAGATCCCAATTTCAGTCCAACAGAAGTTCCTCAGCCCCATTTCCCTCTGTAAATGCAAGAACCAGTATCCTGTGGATGGCTTAACCTGTCATTTATCATTAGAGATTTACATAGCAGAGCAATAGTCCAGGACAAACCTTTGCCGTTTGCGGAGCTCTGATGTATTTCTAGTTCCATTCGTGCTCTCAGCAATATTGTTCAGTACTGGCAGTATTGTTCCTGCACCTCCAAAGCTACAGCCTCACAGAGAATGGATGGCAAGCTGGAGGAACAAGTGAGAGCCTTCAGAGGTGGCTCACTGTATGGCTCCACTCCTACTATTTCCTGGGTTGAACAGTGTGAAAGGGAGTGGCCCAAGCAGAATAGGTGTGTCTGTGTTTCCAAACAGTTTAAAGGAAGAGTATTTTCCTCTAGATATTATTCCATTACTAATCAAGACCTTGGAATGCTGTCCTTCAAACAGTGACACGTCTTAATGTATTGACCATCTCAAATCAGCTGATATTATTGATCACTTTCTTTTTCATACAAAAGGATCCTAACCAGCAGCCTTAAAGGTCGGCTGCAAACAGAGTTGATTTTGTCCTGAGACTGTTTTCTGTCTATTTTATTCTGTATCTCATTTCCACTCCACAGCTTCTGTTTTATGGCTATACTGCACCTAAACAAAATAGGAAGGGCCTGTGAAAGAAACACTATTACCCATTTTCAGGCACACTTGGAGCAGGGAAAACTGAAGTCCCAGGCATCTTCCCTCTGTTCCCACATTATCCCTCCAGGACAGAGGCAATTAGGCTGACTATAAGTGCAGACTTCCAGGCATTTCCTTCTATGCAGTTGCACACACCCAGAGACAAACTGTTCCTTGAGCAGCTGAATTAATGAATCTTTTTGTTCTGATTTTCATCCAACATCCTCAACACCCATCGGGTTTGCCCTACCTCCTTGTAACATCCTCTTGGCAATACCCTTCCCAGAATTACTTCCAGTTCCTTTCCATTTGTCTGCTTTCCCAGTTCCTTTCCACGTCCATTAAATCATCCATAGAACCTGTCTTCTTTAACTGCTTCAGATTCTTCAATTTCTTCTCACCTCATGAGCTGCACATTCTGTCCTTTCACTCTTTTTTTCCCTGTACCCATACTAATGGTTAGTACCTTTAAGTTCCCCTGAAAGGAGGAGGGAGGAAAACTGAAAGAGACTTGTCTAAACCTCCTCCTAGGAAATTTGACTGAAAAGCAGCCAAGCACAAGGTGCAGAAACTGACAACTTGCAACCTAAAGCCCTCTCAGGAAGGCACTTACTCTCCTCTGTACATTATTACGGAGTGAGAGATGCTGCTGAAGCAAGAATCCCAGTTTATCACTGAGATTTCACTTCAGATGACAAAAAATTATCACTTCTCCACTAAACTTGAATGAAAAGATGCCAGAAATATATAAAAACTTTTGGCTTCTTGTTTGGGAGCTGCTAAATGTGACGAAATTTTGGCCAAGTACTTTTATTCCCTCCTTCAAACATTAAATCCTGAATTTCCTGGACTCCTGACTTCATTTTTCCCACAATGAATTGTCATCTTCTCAGCCAGCTTGTTAAAAATACAGTCATTCAGATGCACAGACACACATAAACACATGAACAGAACCTGGTCTCTCTACCTTTATTCTCAGCCTGACATAGTTCTCCTGTGGTTTTATAAATTTTATTTGCTGCCAAATTAAGTGGAGTGCAGGACAGGGTGTTTACTCCATTTGGACTTTAACATGCCTGACTGAAAATGAATAGCTCATCAGAAATGCTGCTTACTTTCCATCCCCATCCTTCTTTTTATTAATCAAAGCACTCCACACTTTAATTACCATTACTAATCCTCTGACGTGGTCACAGCAGATACAGTTATTCCTGTTCTACAGACAAAAAATTAAACTACTATATTCGCAAGTAGTGTTGACCACGAGAATTTATTTATTTTATTTACTCTGCCCCTAGATACAACTGTGTATTGTGTTTCTGTCCAAGATAAAATGGTGAAAAGGAACTCCATAGGTCCAGAAATAAGTTCTTCTGTCCTCATTAGGAGACAAGTTCCTCAAGTTCACCAGTGTGGTTTCTTCAGTTAACCACATTTATGTATTTTTTTTGTTTAGGTGAAGAGGTGAAGAAGGAAGATGAGAATGATTCAATATACATCTCCATTTTGTACAAGCCATCACCTTCTCAGCAGTTCATTTAGTATTATTAGTACCTACAACATTAGACACCATATGCAAGACAGGTAAAAAAAAAAGTCATCTATATGGTCATTTATGTACATAAAAACCACCTCATCCATATGATTAGATATTCACTTTCATTTAAGTCCAGTTAACTGACCATACCTTGTAGCTTTGTACACTGCAATCACTTCTCACTGTACAAGTCCTGAGTCCCATCTCAGGACCTTTTGTGTCCTAAAGCTGAAGGCCGGGTCTCCAGGAATTTCTGAGTATTTGAAATCTGCCAGTGTGCTGCCATAAACACTGTATGACGTTCTCATGAAGAAACAAACAAACAACAACAACAAAAAACCCACATAAATTTTGCCAAGTGACAAGACTTGGAAATACTGCAGTCTGTTATGCTCAGCAGAGAGATGTTTTTGTTGGCTATTAAAGCTCAGCTGAGACTTTCTGGCCGATAGTTCCCCAGCAATTTCATCGGATTTAGCTTATTCCATCCTACACAGTTCTCAGGCTTATTGTAATTCTTACAAAGTGATTGAGAATAATCAATCCCTGTGCTGGAAGGGATACACAGAACTACACTGGTGCCAGAAAAACAGACAACAGCATTCTCCACTCCTCCATCACACAAACCAACAATCTGACATTTCTTGAATTTAAAAGTTCATTTGTACAATTTTCCTTCTTTTAATCACCCTTCTTTTTACCCTGCAGTCTTCATATAACCCAAACAGAAGTTCCCACATTCATAAACTACCTACTGTCAGAAAACCTACCAATCAAGAGTGTTATCATCCACCAGAAAACCATGGATCCATGAATCAGCACATTTCCATAGCATCTAGTGGGAGACAGGCAAGGCATCACAATTTTTCCTACAAGGTTCAAAAGAAGTTCTTCCTAGATGACATTGGACCAGGTAAGCTCAGCCTGATCCCTGAAGATTTTACCCTTTTTGAGATATTCTTTCCATACTACAGATGAGGAAAACACTGGGCAAACTGAATGATCTTTCCAGCACAACAAATCTCTGTGTCCAGCTTAGAAAATGAATTGAGGTTTCATGAATCCCAACCCAAAGGTCCGGCCATCACACCTCCTGTTTAAAGAAAATTATTTGTTACAAAAACAAACCACCGAAGGGGAAAAAAAACCTAAAGACTTTAAAGGATACCAATAAGCTCTTACCAAAGGAAATGAACTTACCCTGTTCCCTCATAGTTTATCTTCTTACGTGTTCTTACTCCAAGCCCCATAAAATGGAAAATGGAAAGTCCCTGTGGCTGCCACAGCCTTTTCACCAGAGCTGGTTCATAAATGACAGCGCCACAACCAACACATTACAGGAGCAAAATTACAAGCAGACTCTTCCTCACTATTTCAGCAAACAGTTTCCCCCACCCCCCAATATAGGCTGACACTCCTGACTGCTGGTAGTTCTTCATTTACAGTTTCATGGGGTGATTCATCCAGATTTTTTGCCCCATTCTTTGAAATTATTGCAGCAGTGTCATTGTCTCTGCCTTGCAGCAGAAACAAATTTACAATAACTTCCTCAGAGCTGGCACACAGCAATTATTTTCAAGTGTAACTGCTTAGAACAAGTATTATGCCATGTCTCCTGTGCTCCAGAAAAAATGAAACTTTATAGGCATATAAACTGTAGCCAAGCAAACACTCCTTTCTTGTGTGTTTCTAATTGCATCCTAATTATAGCATTTTACATGCATTTATGTACCTTTCATCCTAGGGTATCCCAGAGCATTTTGTAAACTGTCACACGGCTTTAAAAGGAGGCCTATATTAACCCAGAGCTACTCACACCAGACATCTCTAGAATCCAGTGCAGCAGCCTGTAGATAAATTCATTATGAGAGAGATTTGGGCCAACGGCAGAACACTGAATCTCTGAAGTCAGATAAAGATCCTCCCTCCCCCTTCAGACATCATTTGAAATTCTTGCATATCCATTTCATTTGATGATCTCAATGTTTTAAAAATATTAACTTGTACACTATTTTAATTAGTTAAGGCATAAACAAAGATCTAAAACCTGCAACAGGAAGTGCTTAAGGGAAAAAGCTTTAGAGCCAAGGCAAATACTCAGAGATCCTTCTAGATTCTCTCACACATTGCAGCAAAACGCTGATTTAGCTTTAGACTATCTCCAGGTCAGTGTTTAACAGCATGCACCTATTTTCCACATTATTTTCTAATTCCTTTTGGAATATGTCCCTGCTTTTTATTAATCTACACTCTGAAGTAGTGAGCTCCATCCTGTATTCCAGTGCTGTATGAAGAAATGCTTCCAAAACAGCTTTTGTTTTGACTTGATTAGGTTGAGGCCAAAATTTTTATATCCTCAGGAAAAAAGAAGAAAAAAAATTTCTCTACATGCTTCTTCTGCACAAAGATTCTACAATATTTTATCATGTCTCTCAACACCACTCAGTTTTACAGGTAAACAAACACAGGAGCTAATTTTTTCCAGCAAAATAATCTGAAACAAGGCTTCACATCTGCATGAATACAAGCTGTTTATTTTTAGATGCCTAATTTTAGGCAGCTCGTTTTAAAAATTCCACCCACACAGACGCCAAGTTATTTTCCGAGGTCACACATTGAGGCAGCGACAGCCCTGATGAAAAAGCCCAGGTATCCTTGTCCTCACAATCATTATCAGAAGGCAAAGAGAAGGGGTAAATTGCACACTCCCCAACATATCCACGCAGGAAGGAAGGAGACTGAGTCAATTCTACTGGGCTTTCAATCTACGCTTGTTAGAAATACAGATATTACAGTTGGGAAACACTGAGCTTGACGTAGTTTCTAGGCTAAAATGGCAGCCTCCCATTACACTTCATTTCAAGATTTACTTAACAATTTGCCTTTCCCTAAGCTAAGCTAAGTGTTTGTAAAGCCACAAGTACAGGTAACCTCTCTCTGCTTTTCCATGCTCCAAGGTAGCTTGGAAACTTGCTGATACTGATTGCTGTCCCCTGACTTGGCTTTAATTCAGGCGCCAGGCAATGGATCACAAATGGATAACATGAAGATAAAATATCTGGCAGACAATTAACTGTCACACGCTTTCTGTTGCCAAGAAACAAAACAGGATGTATTAGAATTATCTCATTAATTAACTTTTCTGTAATTCTATTTTTTATTGGCATCTTGTTGGCTAAGCAGATGGGGTTTTTTTCCAGAAGGAAAGTGTGCTAAGTCTAAACAGGTACTTTTAATAAATCAAAGGCTGGCATTTAACAGATCTTTACAATAAATAACTTTGGGCCAGATCCTCATCTAGTTATAGTTCATTTTGCTTCCTGATACTAAAAAAAATCCTTTCTTTTTGAAAAAGATTAGGTTAGTGGAGAGATCAGTTTACATCAGCTCACAATCTGAATCCTAATTTGCTGCCATCTCTTTTCCTTCAGCTTCAGGGAGTTACTAAATGATTTAATACAAGACTGAAATCATGATCTGTTGTATCATTAATTGCTTTTAAGAAGCTGAGTGCAGATTTTTTTGAATGTTCCTGATTTTGATACAAGTTAGTTGCAACTGTGATCCACTTGCCAAACAATTCTCCTGGAAAAGAAAAGTATCTAGATTCTGTCAGTGGCAGAATAATGTTTACATCCTTAATTTTTTTCCAAAGAGGACTCAACCTTTAAAGAAGTCAGCTAAGACCTAAATGAAAGGCCTGGCTGAGGGATTAATTCACAATGACTAATAGCTCATTGTGAGCAATAGTAATGATTGTCAGACAACTAAAAATTGGTCTTTATTACATTAAAATAAAGCCTAGGTCTGCAAGTCCTGTCCATTAAAAAAGCTTACTGATGCTCCCACAGGTATTTTGACCACGTGAATATTTGCTACAGCAAGTTAAACCAGATGAGAAATGCTGAAGACTACTTTCAGCGTACACCACTATGAGCACGACAGTATGGTTTTGAAAAAGAAGATGGTTTAAACAGTGCCTCCACTGTTTCCTTTAATGTCAGTGGAAACTTCTCTTATGCCCTGAATATTGTTGAGTGAGGCAGTGTTCTGTTTATGCTCTGCAAAGAGATGCAGAAAAACAGAGAAATAAACCAAATTTTCTCTGTAAATCCTGCATGAAAATGTAGACGTTTCTAGCCCACAGCAAAAACAGCGATAGGCAAAAGTCAATATTGCAAATGTTCTTCTCCAGCCTTAACAAAAGCAGCATTATCTGTGCCAGGATTTTTAGCACAACATATTACACACGACTGTCAGCTCAGGAGCTCCTCAGGCTGTGACATGATACACCAGGACGTGAGCAATACTCAGTGTTATGGGTTCCTGAGACTGTGCCCATCCTCAGCAGTCAGCCTCCCACATGCCATGGTGGGAGTCTTTAAAATGGAAGTTTATTTAATTGAAGTGTCTCTGTGACATTATATCCTCTGCAAGAATAAAAAGAGTATGCTAATGTAATCTCTAAAGTGAAGAGTTCACTGTTCTTTTGTGTAAGAAATTGAGGTGTGGGACTGAGAGGAAAAGTATCATGGCCACAGGGAAGGAATGGGTGCAACTTCCCAGTGTAGCAATCACAGGCTGTAACACCCCACAGCTCCCTACAGAACCTGGTGGAGTTCCAGCTTCACTTGGTCAGGTTCTAAAAGAAGTTGTGTAGCGAGGTGGGAACTGGACTCTACTCCCAAGTAACAGACAACAGGACAAGAGGAAATGGACTCAAGTTGTTCCAGGGAAGGTTTCAACTTGATATTAGGAAAATGTTCCCCACTGACGGGGTTGTCAAGCACTGAAACTGGCTGCCCAGGCAAGGGTGGAGTCACCAACCCTGGAGGTATTTAACAGATCTGTAGATGTGGCACTTGGGGACATGGTTTAGTGGTGGATGTGCCAGTGCTGGGTTAAGAGCTGGACTTGATGATCTTAAATGTCCTTTCCAACTTACATGACTCTGATTCTGTGTTATGTTCACAAGTTCCATCGGAAAGCTGGTGTAGGGATTAACTTTCACCTAGCTCAAGTACTGAATTTATTTATGGGATGTTCATAAACTTCTCTTGTCACAACTTCACCCATTATTTAAGAGGGCTCTTTCTTCTCCCTTCACAAGTATCACACACTCTTTGATGTATGTCCTGACAGGTACATTTCTCTTTGACTAAACTGAAGCAACGCATCCCTGTTTAGAGACCTACCCAGCACCATCCTGTCATCAAACAAGGCATCAGCGTTCTTCTCTACAGTCATTCACACCCCAGTAAACTCCAACTGTACAGCAAAAATCTGCTTCTTAGTCCCCAAGCACACAAAAGTCTCTTCCCACGTAAAACTGAATTTCAACCATTTTCTAGAATCCACAAGATAGTTTTTGTCTGGTTTAAGTACAGATGCACCTGATAGGAATATTAAAAATGAGAACAAATGAACAGTATAGTCCAACAAAAAAAGAAGTTGTCTCTTTAATAACTTAGAATTGCTTAGATAAATCATAAATGTATCTAAAGGCTCAAAAATCTGCTAGAAGGGAAAAAATCTCAACCAGTTACAGGTTTTTTATAGTCCTGCATTTGCTTTAAGTATAAAGTACTGTTGATAGATAAGAATATTGGAAGAATTCAAATGATGCCTTATAACTCTTTTTTTTCTTTGCTGCAAGGCAATTTTTATCTCAGCCTGTTGGATTTTATTAAAAATTCTTTCATTAAATTTTTATCACCACTGGTATTTCCACATATGAGATGCTACTCTAGACTAAGAAATTGCTTTCTTATCACTGGGATTAAAGCAAGGTGAAACAGAAACCTAAACAAAAGGAGTTTTTTACAGCCATGAATTTAACACATCTCATTAATAGGCTCAGTGGAAATATCAGGATGTTAACCAGTAGTGAATTTAAGTCAATAATGTTGGGGGGCAGTGTTGTTTGTTTGTTTTGGCTGTTGTTCTTATTTTGCTAGGGTAAGGCAAGAACTCTGGAAGTGTTTATGTAACAGACCTCAGGAGCATCTGCACTCAGTTATTTAACAAAGAAGCAGTAAAGAAAGTTAAACAGTTAGAAATATGCAGGATTAAAATTGATAGCAGGATTAAAATTGACAGAGGTTGTTAAGGCAGAAGAAGGGAAGATTTATTTTAATTCACATTCACATCCGTTTATACCTGCACGTTTTCTTTAGAAGTAGGGCAATGGCAGTTGCTTCTAGTTAAAACATACAAGGGACGCCTCACAGAATCAGTGGTTCTATTTATTTATTTATCACCTGTGTTTTAAAGGACAGAAAATGAGAACCATGTCCACTGTTACCTGCCATATCCAAGCACCAGTTCCACACTGCTATTCCTGTTACTCAGTGCTCCATGCATTATAAACTACACACTCAGAGCACAGAGAGCAACTCCTTATTCCATTCTGCCCAAATTTTCTGCTACAGCAAGCAGAAATCTGTCAAGGGCTTACACGTGGGACAAGAGACAAAAAATATTGAAATTCACATGAACCATCACTCATTTGTCGGGTCATTCACCACGAGGAGGACAAAGTTTAAAAGGAAGAGTCCTGACAAGCAAGAACAATGCTTGGGGGATGGAGAAGGAGATCATTGCTTGCGTGAATGCTGAAACTCCTCTGATGTCAGATCCTACCTCATGGCTAGTGCTTGCTTTTACAAGCAGCCCACTGATAGCCTTACTGTCACTTAAGATATGAGTAAGGATGATAAGATTTCAGCCTAAAAAAAGTACAGCCTGTGCCTACTGAGTGCAGACCACAGTGTGCAGGTCAAACTGCTGAAGGGCAGGAGCCCCTACATTCAGCAGTCTACTGCCATCAGAATCCCAGGGTCTTAAAAGAGGATCACGGAGTAAATCCAGCTGGAAGAGACCTCTGGAAGTCTCTAGCTCAAGCTTCTGCCCAAAGAAGGGCTACTTCCAAAACTTGATCGGGTTGCTCAGGGCCTTTTTCCATCAATGTCTGAAAATCTCCAGAGACTGCACAACTTTTCTGGGTAATCTTATCAAGGGTTTGGATACATGCATTGTGAAAAAAAGATTTCCTTCTATTTAGCTGGAATTCCTCTTGGTGCACTTTGTGACTGCTGTTTTCTGCCCTTCCACCATGCTCCAAGGAGAATAACCCTCCAAGGGAAGGGGTTTATACAGAAAACATGGATCCACTCAGGCAGTTGAAACCATCAGTTGTACTTGTCCTTAGCATTCTCTTCCCCAGGCCTACACAAAGCCAGTGCCTTCAGCTTTTCCATGTAGGTCCCAAGCTCCAGATCCCTAATCAGCACTCTGCTGCAGTTGCTCATTTGTCAGCATCTTTTTTTGCACAGGAAGGTGAGTGTAAAACTGAAAAAAAATTGGAAACTATTCCAGAGGAAGCCCTCAGTGCTGAACATAGAGGAGCAATCACTTCCCCTATCTGGCAGCTATCTTCTGCCAAATCTTGTAAATCTTACTCTACTGTGCAGCAAGCTTTCAGTGTCACCAGGACACATTGCTGATTCACATTCCTGCCCCTCAGGACCTGCCCGCCTTTTTCTGCAGAGGTGCCACCAGGCCAGCTGCTCCCAGAATGGCAACCCCATCCAATGTGCAAGGCTGCCACTGTCTTTGCCATCACACAGCCCTTGCTGGCCCATTCTTCCAGAATGCTTAAGTCCCCCTGAATGGCAGCCCTGTTCTCCCTGCAGTGCCCTGTTTCTCCCAGCCTGATGTCACACGTGAACATGCTGAGGGGACATTCCGCCCCACCACCAAGGTCACTGATGAAAATGTTGGACAGGGCAGCTCCAGCATCAAGCCCTGAGGTACACTGCTTGGCACAGGCTGTTAGCTGGACACTGATACTTTAAGCCTGAAGGTCTAGCCAGTTTTCCACAAGCGTTGTAGTCCACCTATTTGGTTCATAATCCCCAGTTTGACTACAATTGTGCTATGTGAAATCAATTTATTTGCGTAGTGGCTGGGAGAACAGTGAGCACACTTCTCAAAGCTGCACCTCTGCTACACACCAAAGTCCAGACAGAAATGGAAACAATCAACACTTCTGTCACCAGCTAAGAATTCCTCCCTTTCCCCTATATTAATAGATTAGCTTACTTCTTCTGTCCATCTTTTTCCTATTATATTCACAGAAGGGATACCAGCAAGGCCTTTTAACACCTCGTTCTCCTGTTATTAATTAATCTGCTCTCCTGCAAAGAACAGAAGCAGCTAAGATGTGGTCTGTTTCTTCTATTTAAAGAATGGGCTGCTACAGTCAGCCATCCATCCCAGATGAATCAGAAAATAATTCTAGCCCTCAGCCTCTGAGAAGCCTTGGAACAATTTTAAGAACAAAAATTAATAAAAGCAAATGAAATTTAGATGGCATTTAAGTGAGCATTTAGTCAGCAATTTATGCACACCGGTGACACCCACACATCAATTCTAGTAATTTTTATCATGAGTATTACATTCACTCCATGACAAATCAAAAAAACCCCACCCAACAAATAGCTGGCCTTTTAGCAGGCTGTTTATGTGCACTAAAGGGATCAGAAGCTGCACTCAAGGTCAGCTATGCTGCCAAAGCAGGCAGTTCAAAACAAATTCCACCTGGAGTACCTGTCTGCCATCAGCAATGGGAAAGGCTGAATAACACATTCCTTAAAGACACCTGCAATGGAAACATAAATCCTTTGTTCCACTCTGAGCAACTGTGCTTTTTATGTAGACACCTTTACATGGATCACATATTCTCGGAAGCTCAGTTTCCAGATAACTTCATTACAGTGTCACTAATTTTTCCAGCTCAGAATTATTTTCAGCTTCAGATCAAATGCTATTTTTAAACTTAAACCCTGGCAAGAAAATTATTCTGGTGGTGTCTGGACTAAATTCATGATTACTATTCTTTTTTCATCAATCTAAAATACTAAAATAATAAGAAATTGGTGTTATTCACCAATAAAAAAAAAAACCTAAAGAAACCAAAAACCTTAAATGCTATATTGTCTGAGACTCCACATTTAAGAGAGGTCATTTTGTATCAAAGATATGAGACTTCATTTTCCTCATCTTTAGGCCACCCATGCCTCATTCCAAGAGGAACCAGAATATAGACAGTTATAGAACTGTCTTTTAAAATCTCCCTCTGATCTGGCCATACCAAATCCCTGCCACCACATTTCCTAATCATTTGTCTCAGCAAACATAGACACACTCCTCACTATGATCATGAATTAATTTGCAAAGCAGAAATTCCTGGAACTCTAGAATGAAAGTCCCATTTTCCAAAAAGTCACAATTAGCAAATTTGAGAGTACAAGCAGCTTCCAAACTAAACAAATGAGTTGGGTCATCACAGAAGTCATCCTTACTCTTCTTCAATTATAACCACATAAGAAAACCAAAAATCTCATCCTGGAAATAAGCAGCAGTACCTCCAGCCCAGGATGCATTTTACGTGGTCAGAAATTAAAAACACTGCTCTTCTATGCAAATGATGTTACTTTTGGGTAAAGTTACATCAAAAAAAGGAGAAAAAAAAGTCAAAGTGTTTCTGTCCCATTAAAGTTGTTTAAAAAATAAAAAACTTCTAGCATATAATGCAGTCAAAGCAGATGACAAATCCTGACTCTCTAGAAGGCACTGCTTCCTACTCAACTCTGCCATACCAGAGCACATGCTCCTTTCCAACACAAACACATACACCCAAATGTGAAGGCATCTTCTCATAAATTTAAATACACGTTATGAATAAAACTACCGTAAGGCAAGCTGACAGGAGACAAGTTGGGAATACCTTGGAAATATTTTAAATAGCTCCTGTGCCTTGGGGAGGTAATTAACTGTCCTGTCCTAGAACTAAATAATACAGAAGCTGAAATGCATATTTCAGAGCTGTCTGCAGTGAAACTCTTATTTGCAGCTCACAATAAAGAAGTTCTATTTAAGGAAAAATCTACTTGAGGGGAGGATGGCTCCAAATCTTTCCTTAAATGAATTCTCACTTAAACTTCTTGTGTAAGTCCCATTACCCACTGGAGCAGTAAGGTCTCTGCAGACAAATACCCACGGACTGACAAACAAACTTGCACTGTTGCCTGTCCAAGTGACCTCCAGGTTACGTCCCCGGGTGCCCCACCGGGGTCAGAACACAGCACTGCGTTCCCCGGTGGTGGTATCTACTCCAGAACTGGGGACAAACGCCTCTGCCTTCCAAACACGTGAGGGAGGATCTGTGTGTCCTCAGAAGAGCATGGGCAGCGCCTCCAGAAGCCTGGGCAGCGAGAGGCATGGGGCCGGCTGGCCCAGGGCTGGCACAGGGCAGCTGCTGAGAGCCGGCAGCACCGCGGGCACCGCGGGCACCGCAGCGGCCCCAGCGCCTGCACAGCACCCACACACAGCTCTGCCAGGGCTCAGCCTCCAGCCTGCTGCAGCTGTGGCTCCACAGGCGAGGCACAAGGTGTCAGAGCACCTGATGGCTTGGTGGTGCCTCTGACAGTGCAGAGCAGCTCTTTAGTTGTGACCCTAATGAGCCATCTCGTTGCAGCAGGTCTCCGATCTCTCAGATCCATGGCAGTACTATTGTGGAAACAATCGATTCAATAGCAAGGGACTAAGACTCTTGGGAAGGCAGTGCAGTTAGCAACAGACAGGACAGAAAATTTAAAAAAATCACCTCTGCATATCCCTCAGAAATACCCCATAAAAGAGAGGCCTTTTCCAGGCAGCTCTGAGTATAAAAGAGATCTCCTGTGATGCTGAATTAGTGCCTGTGACCAGCACAAGCCTTTAAAAATACCCTATGACAGAGCCCTGAATTTGAAGAGATGTTCAGATATCCTTCTTCAACCAGCAGAGAAAGGAGTCTATCAGAATATTCTCACTTTTATCATGTGGCAGAGTGGCACAAGCACAGCATAAGGGTGATACTCAAGCTGTAATTTGGAGAGCAAACATAACAAACAGCTCAGAGCAGTTCCCATGCACCCATCCTTTCCTCCTTTTTTACAGCCGTCCTGGATTTAAAAGGGAGGCACGGATTTTCTAAAACAATCTTGGCTGAGTCACTAATAAGAACAACAGCAAAAACAAAAAATTACCCAGTGGGACTAACTGGCAAGATCTGGCAGTACAGGAGGCCCTCAAGGCACAGAGCCAGACAGCTGGAGCTCTCTGGCCAGGTGGTGCATTCGTTCCTTGGGGAACCTGGCATTAGTCTCACCCAGCAGCTGAACCACTGAATAATTCTGGCTTAAGTGTTGGAAAAAGTGTTTAAAGACCTGCTCTCTCAGCTGTGGGTGAAGGTGCCATGCATCAGAGCCAGGGTAGAGCAAATGTAAATTACTGCACTGGGAGTTGGAGGTGGGCAAAACGTACCAGATTTGGAATGAGTACTTAGTCCCTGATGCAGGTTTGAGGCAGTGGTTTCCCAGAGAGGAGAAACTTGGACACTGGGGACAGGGCCCACTGGGATACTGCAGTGGATCCCTCTTTACAGTAATTACCTACTGTGGCTCTGAAGATGTAGACAGGCAGAATTATTTTTGAATGCTGGCAGTCTTTACACACAGACTGTAATGGGTTTTCTGCCTGCAGACATTTCAGAAAATTAATTCAAATGAACTTCTGAAATGGATTACAGAAACTACTTCAATGCCTTTCATGGACACTCGTTCATAAGTAAGAGTGACCTTCACCAATTTCAGTTAGCTCATTACAAGAATAAATTAAGATCAATCAGAGCCCCTTTAACTCTGAATTCATTTCTTTATTTAATTTGGATTAATTGTTCCTATGTCTCTCCATTAGAACATGTCAAACTATGAGGCCAGAGAACACATGGAAAGAAACAAACCTTCCTGCAATATCTTCCTGGTCATTACACTAAGCCCCCTGTAACATAACAAGTTCTCATGTAAGGCTGTTACATTCTTGCTTCTAACACCAAACTAACTCTGGCTGTAAAACTCACTGTTTGGACAAGGGTAAAAAATCCTAGTAATATCTGAAAGTGATACATAGACACTGGGTTGCCTGGACACACTACTTCCATTGTTCCATTCATATATTTTAGCTTCTTCTCTAGGGCTGTAACATCCACGAAAGTTCTGAGCACTTTTAATTCCCCCAGAAGGTCTCAGGCCAATGACAGGAGTAGCAAACAACTGGTAAATCAGTCATTTCTAAAATCCTTCTGTCATCCCACTGCACTATTCCCTAAATCCCATTACCACCGAGCTGGTTCTATATTGGTGATTATTCTGATGCACGTGGGACAGCACCGTCAGCTACCACCTGCAATTACAGCATTACAGAAAAGTGTAGAATTTCCCACAAATATTTGGCAGCAAAAGCCTTGTGTACTCCAGAAAAGCAACTCTTGGAATATCTAGGGGCAGCCTTTCTCCCACCCCCAGCCCCCTGGATGGGTTAGGATATGGCTGGAGGTCAGTGAGGGACAAGGAACATGGGGTGTCAGGAATGACAGGGTCGCATTGCTCACATCAGAAAAAGCAGCAGAAGCAAATGACGCATCTGTCGGGCCTCACTCCAAAGGCAATCGCAGCGGAATGCTGTGGATGCTGCCAACTGTGATTTGAGCTGCCCTCGACAGCCCTCAGCTTCTCCTCAAGTGCAGACTATGTACAGAGACTCCTGAAGGAACTCAAAGCAAGGAACCAAAACACCCTGCCTTCTACACAAGTCTTCAGAGCTGCAAATAGGCTCAAGGATCTGGTAGTAGGCGCTGAGCACTGAGGCTTTTCCTTATAACCAGGGTTGCCAGCTGCCTCACTTGTGGACAGGAATAACTTGTTTTGACAAATTTACTGCTCTTGCCATTTCCCCCCAAACCTTTAATGAAGTTTTTATGAACCATTTCCTTCAAACACCCTTTCACGAGTTGACAATGCAAGGAAGTTACATTTGCAGAGTGGAACAAAGTCAAACAGACAGATGGGAGGCAAAACAAGCCAAGAAGAAACTCACGCTGCTTGCCAAGCACCTTCCTAATATTTTCCACAACAGGCTGTAAGCAGTATTCCCCACTTTCTCAAATAGCACGTTTTCCCTAAGATCACGATTTTTAAGTCACTTTCTACTCTCTTACAGCATTACTAAAAGAACAGAATTAGTCAGACAACCTTTTTGCCTAATTGGAGGAGTAGCATTGTTATATGTGGCAAGAATCTGTATGTACGTAAAGAGATGAGCAGTGGAGGAACTGAGCAGCATTCCACTGAGCCAGCCAGTGTGACACTGACTTCCTAAAGACAATCAGCCCAGTGGTAGTGTGTTAACTGAAGGCTTCACCAGTTACTTTGAAATTCAGATGAGTGTAAACCTTTGGGACGCCAGAGACTGAGCTGTGCTGTCAGTGAAACCTGAAACAGCACAAACCAAGGCGAGTTTGTCCTTGTGTTGCCACCTATTTCAGTTACTATGGGTTTGCAGTATGCATGCATGAGGAGGGAGTGTGAGGGGAGGGGGTTACCACGATTCTCTCTCCTTGTCTTTAGCATAGCTCACTACGTGTTGTTGTGGAACAGTACCAGCACACAGCTATGAGCAGCAAGGCAGCAGGAGTGAAGCAGGGAAGGGCAAGGAGGAGGTGGTAACAAAATGTCTGGAGTGGCATCCAATATGTCTGAGCTCAAATCCCACCTGTGTCAGAATCCTTGAGGAATCTTGGGCACACCATGATAAAAATGTTAAAATGAATGTGCACTGGAAATAAAAGGTTATTTCTTCTTGCCTTGGGTCTAACGCTAAGACTGACAAAAACCTATAAATACTTAACATGCTTTTTCTTCTTTAATTGTAGGTTTCCTGAAAATTCTTACGTAACACCCAGCAGGAGATTAAAGAGGAACAGACCAGACTTTATGCTGCCTTACAGAATGTGTGCCACACTGTCCTCTGAATTATACTTATAGCACCATTTGTCCCAAAGGATTTAAAGAACTTTACAACCTTTAGTGGACTATCAAGTAGGCCGACACAAAGTTGTGATACACAGAACTCTCACTTTGGTGAGGAGGAGGGGTTTCACATTCAGAGGACTTGTTGGATAGGACTAGCCAATGCAGTATTGCTTGGGGGTAAATCCAGACCCTAAGAGCACAGCAGCTTATCTGAAGGCTGTGAACTTCATCCTGTGATTAAAAGAATTACTTTTAACAGTAACTTTTTTCACTTTGTTTTATTGTCCATCTACATTTGGTAATAGAATGAAAAGAGGTCCAATATTGACTTTCAGAAGCATGTGGGTACCCCTATCCTCCTCAAGCCAAAAAAAACCCTGAAGACATCCCAGGGAAGAAAAGCAGAGATGAAGAGATGTGAGAACAAAGGCAACCTGTCACCTTGCTGAGTGTTCTACTTACAAGTCCCCAGCCCAATGAAGACAGGCTCAGGGAAGGCAGCCTTGTGTGGGATGACTTCTACCAGTAAAATTGTAACAAAATAACAAGAAACAAATTGGTGAATGCAGTAACTGTATAAGCAAACTGTAATGCTTAAGACCAGAAGCTGACTCTTAATTGGGATACAACCTCTTGCAACACTGAGACAAGAAGTGGAAAGTACCAAAATTACGTAATCAGACCCTATTATCTGTGTTAAGTAATTAGTGATACATCTAAAAATATAGCAAGCAGTTAAATGTGGATGAGGAAAACAAATAACAACTACAACATTAAAATTTGATCTTGGATCTCTGAAATGCTTTCAGAACTTCAATGCAGTCAGGATCTTGATTTCACATGATATCAAGCAGCACCTTCCCAAGGAGCTCACTGCTACACTGCAATGTATAATTGACAAATATTCAATATCAATATCATTGATAGGCCAAGATTCTCTGATATTCTTCCTCACAGAAGTTCCCTGATGAGAGCTAAAAACAAAAAGATCAAACTAATATATCCTGTGTAATGGAATGAATTTTGTGTCTTCCTTTCCCTATCACATCTGTTTATTCCTGTACATAAGTGTGTGTTTCTACATTGTCAATGGGCAGGCAAACACTTGTTTCAAGTGCTGCCTCCAGACTGACTGGCTGTGGTGCTTTGCAATAACTTTCTCCTCTTGAAAAGACTAAACAAGGAAGGAAAGAAGCAAGCCTGGGGACAGTGAAATGCTATTTGTCATGCTGGGGCCTCAAGAGAAAACAGTAAGTTTTATTTTCTTCTACTGTGTTGCATCAGTAATTTGCTAGAAGTCTCAATCTCAAGCTCTTCTAAGCACTGCTGCTATAGCCAGTTCCAAAGTCAAACTCGTTTGTACTTACTGCCTTCACTGGAAAAAAGGGAGGTGGTAGGGTACATCTGCATTAAGGAAAACACATGTGACACTGCAGCAAGTGTTCAGGTAAAGCTGATAAGGAACCTTCACAAGTACAGATTCATCTTAGGATATTTTTGAGAGACAGTTTCAGTTGAATAGGGATTATTTATTCAGATAAAAAAGGTTGAGAGATACAGATACATAGTCCATGCATCTTTAAAGTATTTAGTTCAAACTACTTTTTCTGGAAATGAATCTTTATACAGGACTGGATGAGAAGTGTGCCTAGAAAGTTCACCAAATGAAACACCATATTTACATTTCTGAGGCTGTTCCTGATACTGCTTAAAACAGGTAGTGCAGTGTGGTAAAGGAACAAGACAGGGATGGCAACAGAAATGGAAAACAGAACTGAATCTCTTGCTTTATCTGATTAAAGATGGTCTGTATGTAACCTGTCAAAAATCAAATTCTATCTAAAATTTGCACTTAAAAAACTATAGTACTCGAATTTAGTAGGTACCCTAAAAAAATTAGCCAAATATTTTTCAAAGTCTTTTTAAGGAATGGAAAATACCCACCCTCATCATTCCATTCCTATTAAATCAAGACTCAAGATAAAATCCTCACATACTGACAGAAAAATAATTTGAGAGTATTTACTTAAACACTGTAGTACTCCATCTTTTTCATATGTAAAATGCCACACTCTACTCCCTTACAACTTCATATAGCTTTGTCACTGAAGGATCCAATTACCAGAGTACCCAAATTTGTTTAAACTAGCTTTCAGTAGTAAACTCTAGATCCTGAAAAATACCCTAAGTCTTTGGAGAAAATAGACACAGGCTTATCCATATTGTCCTAGCCCATGTTGTATTATCATACACATATCAGGGCCACACACTTGATGGCAGCTACATGCTTCAGTAGCAATGGATTAAAGCAAGTTGCATTTCTTCTAATTAAAAGACACAATTTTTAAAATGAGAGAGAAGTCAGAGTCATTAACAATTCAGTTGTTCAGAATTGAAGAAAAGTGATGCTAACATCCATCTAATTCTCCTCCCCATTACAGGCATCCTGGGAACTCTGTGGGGCAACAGCAAGGGAATTGTAACAGCAAAGAGTAAAGTCTTGTAAATCTGGCATTGAACTTGTACATCTTGACTCATCATGTGAATTTTCTAGACAAGATAAAGTAATTTTAGGCACTACACACACAAAGGCTGCCTAATTTAACCAGACAGCCGAGAGCAGGGGAATACCCCTAAGTCCTTCTGGTTCTCTGTTCCTTAGCTGACCCCATCAACTGGCCTGTTTCTTCTACACAAATTGTAAGCTTTTACCTTGGCTTCTTCTGTAACTTTTTAAAACTTAATTGTATAGCAAAACATAGATGTCTACTCTTTCTGTTTGATTTTTAAATGGCAGTAACACTTTATAGCTTTCAAAACAAAAAGACAAGTATTTAACACATCATTTTCGTAACTCTCGGGATTTGAACTTTCAAAATGGAAAAAGATTTTCTGCAGTAAATCTTCTTAAAAAAATACTGCATGAAGTATTTGCTCTTTTAAATAAGCAAATGGGGTTTGTGTAGGGCTATGGAGTGCACACTGTAAAGCATCCAGAGAAGTCTAGGCCTTTCATGTGATTGATGATTACTCAGAAGCATAAAATAAAGAGGGTATAAGTGATGCAAGGTTTAAAACAAAAACAAAAACACTTTAAAAAGATAAAATATCTTCCTAATGTCAGTCTCATCTACCACCTAACCATGCAGCTCCTCTACAGTGTGCCTTTTGCCAAATCCCTATTACAACTAGTAAAGGAAATGCTGCATGCATTTGCATGCAGCTGCAAAAATAAAGGTAAGCTTCTTACACTCATTTGAATATGAAATATAACACAATGGTTTAAGAAAACAGAATTTCAATATTTTTAAAAATAGGAACACATAAGATATTATTGATTACCTAATGTACTGTATAGTTAGAGAACAACTGCAGTTACTTGTGATGAGGTGTGTCTACCACAGTCCCAGCTCTCCTGAAGCTTCTACTCTGTTGCAAAGTGAGAAACAGACTGCCATGAGAAGAAAAAGATGCAAATGGCAGATGTAATGTTTATACTCCTTCATTCTAATGAATCCCAGAGAGCATTACAAACTTCACTAATTATTTGTAAAGTGTCCTAAATCTTGCAAATATTTTGCTAGCATTGAAGTCATCTTTTGGCAAAGATGCTACTGCTGCTACAGGCAGCTCTCCCTGGGCTAAAACAGTATGGCAAGCTAACTCTACTTACAGTTTATATACAAGTAAATAAAACAAACAAAAAATCAACCAGAACACTGAACAGTGTTTAGGGAAGAGGATTGAAAAGAATATAGAAGAGTTCTGCATCAGAAATAGTCCAGGAAAGAACACTCTTCTCCCTTCTATCAGACAAAAGTCAATAAGAGGTTATGGAAAATGTATGCTCGCTTTGCATGCCTGTATTTTGAGGCCCTTAGATAAATAGTAATAAATGGTAGTAATAAAATAATAATAGTATTAATTAAATTAAATTGTAGTAATTTAAATTACTTCCAAAATCAAAGGTAAGTCAACATTGTTGACATTGCTGCCTGTTCATTTCACTTCTAGTATTGGCAACACCCATTATTTGACTCAGACATCTTATGTTCAGATCAGTAGCTAAAGCAGGTTTCCAAAATTGTTTCACACAAGACAGTTCCATGAGGATTTAACCTCCAGAAGAACATATAAGTAAATGAAATACACTTTGTATTTTCCTCTTGTCTGCTTACAGTTCATCTTCATGACATTTGGAAACTTAGAAAATGGAAAACTTTTAAATGCTACTAAAGGAATGCAGGCAATACAAGTTAAAGGTCTCATGTAGCCCAGAACATACCTTCTTCACTGCACTGAAACAGAAATGAGAGACAGAAGGAGACTGAAGAATTCACCAACTGCCAAGACACTTCAGACCTGCAGCAAGTGACAGTCTTACAAGTGCCCTGTGCATCCCATTTCTGCGCAGTTTCTAGACCATCCCTCTGCCAGCCCCTGCACCCTGGGCAGTGGCAGCTGCCTGTGCAGGGCTGTACAGGGCACTCACAGCACATTCAGCCCCTCAGGGCCTCGTGCCACGTTCATGTCCACCCACATGTCCCCAGCATGTCTGTGCTCTGCAAACACAGATATCCTTTCCACAGGCAAAGGGTGAATGTACTTGGAAGGTGGCAACAAAATTAATGTTGCTATTCCTTTGGAATACCCCAAAACCACTGAACGAGCAACATGTTCTAGAGGTGATTAACATGCCTGCTTTTTTTCTTTTCTTGCCAAGACTTCCACAAAATACAGTCTATTTTAGTGAATTTAGAGGGTTGGAAAATGAGAGGATTATAGGATGCCTATCAGTAAACTGGATTTGTGTCCAAAATGCACACCTGTGAAAAGTATAAGATATCTTAAAAGATGTGTTATAAGGCAAAAATTGTCCAGGTGACATTTCCAAACCATATGCACCAATTTGGTCTTGAGGGGACAATAAGAGAAGAAAAATGTGGTTTTATAAATGTAAATACTATATAAATATATTTACATAGCTTTTCTGGATTTTACAGTAAGTTCTTACAATGAAAAGGAAAACCGCCAACTTTAAGAAGAAAAGCAAGCGATATACAGAATTTTTCAGACCAAAAAATACTGCACTGATGTTAATATTCTCTAATGATAATGCTTTTAATTTTTAATAGGACACCAAAGGTGTTTTTTCAGGAAAGCAAACTCCTAGGACAGCATCCCTGGTAATGCAGACAGTGACACAGTTTTCAGGGTTCCACAAAGAAAGCTAATTTGAAGACTACCCACAGGGAGAATATGGACTGGTGTTTATTTCAGAAAGAAATACAGCTCAGGTTTGGACAGCCCTAGAAGCCGAGGTGCCATGCCCAAGGCTGGTCATCGTGCAGGCATCATAAATCTGTTTTCTAGGACATACTCCTTTAAGTTAAAAAAATCAGTGCAATACCTACCTATAGGGAGAGCACCTTCCCTTACCTTCCTCAGTCTTACAATGGCCTTAAGGTAGTGAGCAACCTCTCACTTTATACACAGGATATCAGAACAATTAATTTTCTAATTTCACTGAAATTAGGAATTTGGATGGATTAGTGTTACAGATTTAATTTCTTCATTCATTCATTAAGTTAGTGATTTCCTCAAAAGTCTGCTGCAAGGAGTTTAAAAGTCTAACCAAGCACTCTTATTTTCCCTTCTACAGGTTTCCCATTATTTGTATTTAACTTAGTGCCCTGATATTTTTAAGATGAAAAAAATAGATGCTTCTTATCTATCTCGTCTATACCATTTATAATTTTAGCAACTGATATGACACAGAAAGAGGATGAAGAATGGTGCCTAAGACAGTAATCCCAGGGGGTTTAATCTTTCCTCATGGGTTTCCAGCATAGATCATGTTAGCCTCCCTTTTCTGAACTCTCTGGTTTGAGTTATAGGAATTGGAAGTGCAAAATATTCCAGGAAAACATGTACCACCAACCAATAGAAATGAACAGTATTTTTTATATGCCACATTCCCTATTCCCTTTCACCTGGGGCTTTGGTCCTTCTAAGCAGCCTAAGAATCAAGGACTTGAAAGATATTCATCTGAACACAGAGTATTCATGCTGAATATTTAAGAGAAAAAAAGAATCCTAGTTTTTATATTTTCAGCTTCTACTGTACCGCCTAGGCAATAGTAAACTATTTCTAGTAACAGCTGCTAAGAACTTTGAAGAGTATTTTTAGGATGTAACCAAGCTCAGAGTATTTTTAATCTATGATTATACATTGTCTAAGTCAGATCAGCATCAGTTAGGAGGTTTAGCCAGACTCTGTTCTTGTTGTTATACCCTCATATAACCTGAGATTACTTCAAACCAAATCTTTATGAAAGGCCTCTTAGGAAAGTGTATAACAGAGAAAATTAAGCAGTCTTGCAATTTCTTGGGCAGAGAACATCTTCAGGAGAGTTTCATCTCTTTTACACTGCAATAAAAGTAACTCAATAGTAACTGCAGATAGACTGATGTTTTCCTAAGTTCCATAAACCCTAACACAGCTATTTTAGCCATACTGGAAAAATTCATTAGTTTCACAAGGCTATGTCAAATTTTCTCCAGTGCAGCATGAGATGAGAATGTGGCTGGTCTGATGAAAAATGCAGAATTCTGCAGCCTTCAGGAGGGGGCACTGGGTATTTTCTCACTTGTTTGTTTCCTCACTCTTTCCAAACATCCAGCAGCTGAGATGACAGAGTAATGGAGCTTCAATCTTTTGCTTGTACTGCCAGATTTTGCTAAAGATTAGAGACAATTTTCCAATTATTTTTTTACTATCATTGGGATTCTGAGAGAGCCTCTCATGGAAATGAAGAGGTAGGAGGTAACTATCTTTGTCAGAAAGGCAACCCAGCTTTGCACTGAGTAGTAAGGGTATCTTTTCCACCTCCACATTAATTACTTTTCACTTTGCGCAGTATTATGTAACATATTGCTGTGAAACTGTCTTGCAGTTTAAATTTCTCTACCCAAAACAAAAAGGGACCTGCTCCCTTACCGCCACTGAAATTGTGCACTGGCAGGAAAATAGAAAAAATCAGTTGGAGGTTTCCAGACTGCACTGCTGAGAGGAATGAAAGAACAATTTACTGTTAAATGGCTGCATGACAGAGCAAAGGGATACCATCCATGCCAGAGTGTTTAACCAAACAAAGAGATCCAAAAAAATACTGCTTGTTTCTCTCCTGTTAACACAGAAGTGAGGGCACAGGAAGAAGGATCTCAGCAGGCCACCAACTCACACTGACAACAGGAAAAGCAATATAAGTGATTTTAACCAGCCCTCTCGCACAGTTCTCCACCTCAAGCACAGAAACAGGATGCACTTAGATCCAAAAAAACCTGTAACTGTTATAAATTATTTATTGAAACTCTGAAATTTTTCTCTTCTGCTTTTATTACACCAAAGAATAGTACCAGGAAAAAGGAAATATAACAAGGAAAAAAAAATACCACAATAGCAACAGAGACACAAGTACTTTGATACCTTCCCCATTCTATTGCTTCAGTATGATGCTATCTGGTGTCTCAGAACAATTTCAGCAAAGGAAAGCCTAACTCAAGGTGTAAGGGATAGGGAAGTTCAGTAAAGTGTCAGTGTTACATTTCCATTGCAGCTTCCTTACTGTCTCCCCTGGAATCATGAGCAATGTCACACCAGAGGGGAAGGGTGAGGGCACCAGCCCAGCCCAGCCAGGCAGACACTCAGCCCTAGCACCTCGGTGTCAACGGGGAAGAAACACAGACGCTGTACGAAATTATTCCTACCTTGGGACACTGACCCTCTTCACCAAGAGAAAGGAAAAGGGATTAAATGAGTTGGGAGAGACAAAGAAAAGCACAACACTGAAAAAAAATAGCTGGGATGTGGATTCCCCACTCCAAGACTAAATTGAATTTGTGAAAAATTACAGAAATCTGTAGAGTCTAAAGTTCTTGCTTATATCTACTACACTGTAAAATAAAATCGGCCTATTGCTAGAGGAACTGACTTGCCTGTTTCTTTTACAGGTGAAGCCTGTAATTCCAGAGTCATCAGCTGGAAGAACAGAGATGCTCAAAGGAGCTTGCACAGTGCAATTAAAATCCTGTGATGTCTGGAGTCAAAAAGAACAAAGCTTACCTGCTCCAGGGCTAGGCCACTTGTAGATACAGTTCCAAAAGACTTCAGAAATTGAATCACAGGTAGAAAATTCCTCTGGACACAAGCATGTCTGACAGTGGCCGTAAGTCCCTTCACTTTCTTCATTTTATAGCTAGGAATGCAAAACTAGCAGGAGTTTGGGGATGGCTACTGTCAATGAAATCAGTATCTACAAACAAGCCAGAAAAGGCATTCATTTGTTACCAAGGGGTGCCCTGATTACACACAAAGACAGCATGAAAGCAGGGCGATTAAACTGAGTGGAAATACAACCATAGGACTGGAACTATTTAGTGACACAAGTTCAGTTCTGGTGAACTACTACTTACAGATGTCCAGAGATCCTAAAGCCTTACAGATTGACACACGGGAGGCTGAAATTCAATGCAAAAGCTTTTTGCAGTGATGTGGGCAGGCTCCACACTTACCCAGGTAAACAATTGCCCTGAATGACTGTTTAGAGAGAACCAGCAAAGATGGCTCATAAAGTTTGGTACATTTTGAGAGGTCAGTGTGTGCAGTCTCATATCCACATGATCCCTTCACCTCAATTATCATTGATATGCAGTGCTGAACACACAGTCAATGCAAGAGAAGATTTGAGCACGATACAGCTACAAAATGGGAAATTCCCACCAGCCAAGGCATGTTACATTCAGTGCATACACCCAAACCAGGAGAACTTGATGATCTTAGAACAGTGAAGCATAAAAAGTCACAAACTACTTAAGAAAAAAACGCATTAATAATCTATTCAGTAAGAGGCATATCATAAGAATATGCAAGAAAAAACAACTGTGGTTATTCTTAACAGGAAACAGATCCAAACAACTCTAAACCCGGGTTTCAGATCTAAATGCACAATCTGACAAAAGTTTATAAAAAACAGACTGTAGCCCTGTATCCTTTTGGGCAATTAATTTTAGGTGAGGAAAATTCAGTACATGTAGTTTAGCAATAATATTTCATATGATGCCACAAAAGAGTGTATTTGGAGACGATGGGAAAACTGCAGGTGAACAAGAAATCGATTACAAGAGAAGAACAAGAGGTTCTGCCAAAGAGGGATGTGCGAGATGAATGGCAGCAAAAAGTGCGACCCTTCAGGCTGCAGTGTTGGGTGCAGAGAACGTGAGCGGTGACGGCTGAAGGGGAGTGGAGCGGGAGGAGCCGGAGCATTGCCTGGAGCGCTGGGGAGTGCTGAACCTCCCCTACCCTTTTCCCAGGCTAGGCACGGCTCCTGTCAGGTCCCCGGGGAGCATTCCAGCCCGGGACGGCCCAGCGCTCCCGGAGGGACTCCGGGACAACCCCAGCGCAGCGCCCCCGCCAGCCCCGGCCACGCCCTGCGAGAGGGACACGGGGGGCTGGAGGGACGGGAAAGGGCGGCCAAAGGGGCTGGAGTCTGAGGAGGAGCCGTGAGGGAGCTGGAGGTGCTGAGCACGGAGACAACGAGGCTCAGGAGGGACCTGATCGCTCTCTACAATTCCCTGACAGGAGGGTGCAGCCAGGCGGGGGTCGGGCTCTCCTACCTCGTAACAATGCAGGACGAGAGGGAATGCCCTCAAGCGGCAGCGGTGGAAGTTTAGATTGGATACTGAGCACAATTTCCTCACTGAGAGCGTTGGCAAGCACTTGAACAGGCTGCCCAGGGCAGTGGTGGAGTCACCATCCCTGGAGGGATCTAAAATCCGTGTGGAAGTGGCACTTGAGGACACAGCTCAGTGATGGGCTTGCCAGTGCTGGGTTGATGATCTTAGAGGTAATTCCCAGCCTCACATTCCATGGTTCCGTGAATGCCAGTGTGACTTTTGCCCCAGGCCCATCAGCAGTTGTGCCTGAGGATGAGGGGGGCTGGTTTGTGGGGCTCTCTGTTCAGAGGTATCTGCCTCCACCTGTCATATTTAAGATCTGACAGACTTAGTACTTGTACTCAGAATTGACCTAAATTCGTGGCCACCATCTGAGGATGGTAAATGGCCTCCATACACCAGTTTCTACTTTCAGTTTTTGAGGAAAATATAGATAGATCAATAGATTGATAGATACTGATGGTCTAAGTGATTCTGACTGTTTTGCTTTACATCAGCAGGAATATTAGAGTTAAAATCAGGCAAAGTGCAGTTTTATTTCAACATTGTGATCTGAATAATCCAAAGAAATTTATTTAAAATGCTAGTTTTACATGGATTCTCTATGTATAAGGCGGCAATAGCCAAAATTAAAAACGTGACAGACATATTAAGGTGTATCTCACAACCCTCCTAGTGCAGCACACCACCAGCACATACCTCTGATTAAATGCACTTCCTGAAATATGCACAGCTCCATTTAGCTGCAACAAAGAGCCAACTACTCTGCCATGCAAAGTGAATTTTATTAACTTGATTCAGAGTCTGTCACTCACTTTCCAACATCTTATATGTACCTATAATATATGTCATGGTTAATCCATTTGATGGACTGCGTGCTTCTCTGATGAACTCTTGGCAATTTGCCTGCCAGTACACATCCTTTACAACAACCTCTTGGAGTCCAAATTAGCAAAAAGGCTTTATATAACTTGCTTTATTAACAAATAAGTAAAGAAATAAAGGCTACAAACCGTTTCTCTGTTTCTGCTGTCTATTTCGGTTAGCAAGGCTGCAGGCACTGATCTCTCAGTGTGTAAATGGTGCTTGGTACAATGCCCACCATTCACCCCAGCCTTGCTGGGCTTCCCAGTGCAAATCTAATAATATAAAGGCTTTTTTTAGAGCAAGATTCACCTTATCTATCACCAGTTGCACAAAAGATAAGTATCTCCTCCACACTAAATCATTAAAGCTTTCTCTCCAATTAACATTAAAAGCTACCTATAGACAATTTGTAATGTATCTTTTAGGATAAATGAAACTTTTTATCATGTTTTTTCTTCCTCAAAAAAGAAAGCCTGTGACATTACCAAAAAGGTATTATTCTTCCCCAATTTTCTGTAATGAGTTCTTAAATTCACATGGCAAACTTTTCATGTTAAGTGTATTTCTGATAATCAAAATCCAGATCTTTAACAAAGCCTGCAATTATTAATTTCATGACTAAAACTATTTCTCCCTTCAGCAACTGACATTTTCAAACTTTAATGCGGGGAATGAGAACACACCATAAAGCAGTCTGCAGTAAAAGATTAAAACAAGGAACAAAGGGAAAAGCACTTTATGTTTAATTCTCACTACCAGGCTACAGCAAGTGGAAAAAAACCCAACTGTAGGAATCAAGGCAGGGCTGGCAGCACATTTTTGGCCATGGCCAGTGGCCCCACACTCTGCTCAAAGCACTGCCACGGAGCACAGCCAGACACAGGCTCTTGAGGTGGTCTGGCTGCAAAGGAAGTATCTGGGCAGCATTTTCACACTCTGTGAATCTTCAGCATCTTCACCTGCTGGGCAAGTGCTCTCTCACTGATCACCATCAAAATCCCCGTGACCTTATGAGTCAGGTTTCCTTCAGGCATAAAGTACAATTTCACTGCATGGGGCCTGAACTGGATGCAACCAAACAAGCCAAAAAGGGCAGTACTGAGAAAATCACTGCCTTCATGGATCAGATTAGTGTCAAAGAAGGGACAATGGTTTGGAAATTTGGGCGGTTTTTTATTTTTAATCTCTTGACCTTGACCATGTTCACATTAATAAAGTGAAATTACTGTTTAGAAGGAAAAACATATCTAAAGCAATACAACTGCAAATTAAGATAGCTCTGGATTATGAGAGGCTCAGGAAATACAGCACCAGTTGTTTCCAATATCTTTTTGGAAGTCTGAACTTAATAAGACCTACAAATATTACTGGGTTTGCAACAACAGACACCACAGCCCTTCTAGCAGATACCACAGCACCCTACAAGGCAGGAGGCCAGGTCACCTTTTATTTTAATTTTTCACTACAAATGCAGGTCATCTGAAGCATGATTAAGTACATCTTGGGGAATATTCCAAGCACAGAGCACTGCAAGAGCTTTTCCCAGGTCAGACCAGGAAGGTCATTCCAGACTCAGGTGTGCTCCCAAGTACAGACAAAACAGACAGCTATTTTGGCCACAAGCCTGTCAGGAAAAATCACTGGACACAAACCAAATTCTGCAGTGCCCTACTAATAAAACACAGCTCTCCCCTCCCCACAAGAATTCCATGGAAATCAGTTAATTAACAAATGAGGAAGAACATAATTACAAGATTGTAGGGTATCTTTATCCCTACAAATATGTCAGCATATTTATCACTGTTTCCTATCACCACATACAAAAACCATGTCTTTAGTGCAGTTAGTTTAATTTACAAGCTCAAAAATAATAATTTCTCACCTCTATTGACATTTCTAGAAGTTATTTTTGCCTTAAAACGTCACCATGTGGATCTGTAAGGCACATTACACACAACAGCTTGAGGCTTTTATCTGCCTAAACAACCAAATAATGGTGTTAGAAAAGTGTCTTTTCTGCTTCCAAGCATGCTCAGAAGTAAATTAGACAAAGCAAAAGAGTGACCCAGTTCAGCAGTGTAAATACATGTCACCTCAGTGGCTTTCAAAGTGTAGCTGAAATAACGTTCAGCTGCTGCAGCCTGCACGACAGACAGCAAAGTCCATAAATATTCCCTATGATTAACAGGACCAGATAAAGAGAGTGTGCTGGTTTTGGCTGGGGTAGAGTTCTGACAGTCACTGCAGGGGTGAACTGACAGAGGTCATTCCAAAGGCCACGTTCTTATAGCTGAGGCTTTGCTGGTGAATCCTATGAGCTGAATTTCAGATGTCTGCATGGCTTCAAGCAGCAGGTCAGCAAGAGGCACTTAGGAAAGACTAATAACCTACAGTGAAATCAGCATCACCAGAGTGTGCAAACTAGTCCCAAAAACCAGCCCAGAAATAATCCCTCTACATTTGCCTAAGAAAGCCACTCTGGGTATCTTCAATTTATTCCTAGCAGAATCTGTCTGCTACACCTGTGCAAGTTATTTAAAAAGGTTATTAAAGCTGTATTAATTAAATTCATAAGGCCTGTTTCTATAGCTGTACTGATGAGACAAAGATGACCTGCTTTGGCAGAGTTTGATGTGTTTCATGTTTCTTTTTTGGGAACAAGCACCACGATGACTTTGAAAACATGGACACACACAACCTGCACATTAGTCGGAGGATCCAGCAGCCCTCACACTGTGAAACAGCTGGAAAGGACCTTTCAGTCCTCAAAACCTTCCCATTTCTCTACAGCTGTTTATAATGAGAGTAAAGGAACACATCTTTCCAATCCAGCCCGGATGATTAATTAACTGATGCAACAGCAATGCTGCAGCTGCGTTTGCCAAGTTATCATCCTCAGGACCATAATTAACACAGAAAGTTCCAGTGGGACTCAGGGTTGAATGACATCAGTGGTAACAATTAAAAGCTCCTGAAGCTTTTACAGCACTTCAGAGCAGCTTCTTCTTCTCTGAGCAACCCTTCAGTTCTGCCAAAAGTCTCTTGGAGGCAGCTATGGCTCAGTTTGTTTTCACTCGACTTCAGGATCATTCTGGCCAGCAGAAACCTCTGACCTAAGGTTTTGCTTCTAAAGTGACAGTGCCTTGATGATATTTCCCCTTTATCCCCATTTCTTTCATGTAAGCAATGAAAGCACAAGAGGAAAATGCGCAACTGAAACAGAAATTGGGGGCAGATTTCTCCCTTCACCCTGCCTTTTGGATTTGCTGCTGAATTCTGTAGTACAGGAGGGAAGAAGCCATAAAGCTGTCTGACTATACTTACCTTTACCCCAGTGGAGTTTTGGCTTTCTTCTGCCACTCTCTAAAACTTCATGGCTCTGAGCTATGGATATTCATGCCTCATGGCATAAAACCCAAACACCAGACTGAAACAGACATATTACCATAGTGGAGTTTAATATTTTTGTTTTATCTAGTGGAGATATTCCCATTTCCACCCTTGATTAATGCACTGACCCAGCATGCAGGATTTCCCAATTCCTCCCAGAGACATCAGTCTACCCACAGACAGCAGCTCCTAATGAGGCAACACAGTTCTCTCTCCTCTGAAACAAATGCAAAGAGAGGACATCCTTGATCTTTTATTGCCTAAGTGTTTCTGGTGCAATGATCTACTTGCAGCTGACATTTGAAACTTGAAGCTGCAGATGGGATTTGAAGGTCATCCAAACACAGCTTTAAACCTGCTCTATTTTGCTCCCTAACGTAGCGTCCGTACAAGTCTCTGGTTGTAAGTTACGCTTAGTAGGGTCTTTTCCTCCAAGCTGATCATCTGGTATATCAATTTATGACTGGGTGGATAAGAGCAAAAATACTTTCACAGAGATTTTCCTAATTATGTCTCCATTTAAAGCAGTAAATGTGGAAAACTCAACGTTGTCTTTTAACTTATGCTGTTCAAAGAAAAAAATAAAATCTCTTTTACCCTATAACCACATGACACTTTGCTAGAAATAGACATATATCATGAAATGTTGTGTTTAAATATCTGTTGTATCTTTTCAAGACAGTGTGTTAGAGATACTGTGACATTCCCTAGGCTACTAAATAGACTTAAAAGAATTTGTATTTCTAGTGCAAAAGGTAAGATTTTTATACCTATCTACATTTGAGCAAAAAGGCTACCTATGTGTTTGCATAAAAAACTGACTACAGCCCCATGCAAAGCATCAGCCCACATCTGTATGGCACTTCAATCCTACTTAAGCCTATTCAAAATATCTTTAACATTCTTCTTACACAAATAAGACAACACCACTCTCGATTAGGTAATGGGAGACATGTTTAGTATGCTGGTTTGAATGACAGAGAAGGAAAAACATAGCAATACTAGGTTATGCTATCACCTGTGGTTTCTGACACCCCTGGATACAGCAGCCTCTTCTTACATAACCTCTCCCATATCAGTGCCTGCACTTCCCCTCATAGATCATGCTAACCACCGGAATCTGGAATGCTGAATCCCAGAGCAGGAGAGAAGCTGCAGCATTGAGGAAAGGCTGAGTTGGCCTGTACTTAGAAGAGGAGCATCTCAGAACTAGGGTCAGCTCTGACTGGCATCAGTGGCAACACAAACTTCCTAATTGTGCTCTGAATCCCATTAAACATACTCACAATGACCTGACTATTTTAAATTACATACTTGCTTAGTAAACCACAAATTCAGGCTCACTTATCCCAAAAATCTAATGATGCAAGCCACTTCACACAGCAAACTCCAGTATGAATTTAAACCATGGGAGTATATGTTGCCAGACAAGGCCTTGAGCCACCTCATTTGTGCCACATACTCAGCAGGCAGTTCTGTTCTCTGGACAGGCTTGACACTTCACACTCAAAGGAAAAGGCAAACCTACAGGTGACAACAGATGGCTGTGATGGGGAGGCCATGCACAAAATGTGTTCCATGACTGCTGTCTCAAATTATTTTCACTCCCAACTAACTGATTTCAAGGCATTTACCATTACTCAAATAGTCAATACTATTTGTGATGGTACATATAAGTTTCAGGAAATGCCCTCTGACCAGATACTTTACAATTAATTTCTCTAACAGTAGTACAAGGGTCAGCATGTTTTCTCACTGATTTTGTATGTGGACTACCTCTGGGATTCTTCATCTTGCATAATTTGCACTTCTTAACATTTCTCCTACAGCAAATGTGAAAATCTTGGAAATACCAGGGAGGTGATTTTGCAGAGCAGCTTCTGCAATGTGCCTGAACATTTCTCAGAGCAGCTGAAAAGGGAAGTTTTTCTGCAGCTCCTGACCCCACCATACGGCAGTGGTTAAACTCAGCCCTCAGATCATCTGCACAATAATAGAAGCACCTGTGTCAAGTCAAGAATGGCTCTTTTGGACATCAGGAAAGGCAGAAAACCACTATGGGCAATCATTTTAATTATTAAAGAGCCTGCTCACCAAATGAGGGAACATTGATTTAACGAAGTTCCTTTACTGTATTGTGCATTAAAATCATTAATCCTCAAAGCTCCGTAAAATGGACTAACACAGCTGTTTGTGAGCAGCTGTCTTCAGCAGGGAAACCAAAAGGCCAAGAGGAAAGAAAGTCACCAGGTGTTAGCTAGACTACATGTTAACAAAACTGAGGTAACACCTGACACCATATACATTTATAATCCAGCTGGTTTTCATTCTGTACAGCTATGCCACACATGGAGAAAATGTTCAATGACAGGCTGGACAGCACACTGGGTAGCAATTTGCAAGAACACAATCAAGAAGGATAGAGGAATTCTGAAATTAATCTCAGGGGCTTGTCTAAAAGCACATCAAAGGCATAACCATGGCAGCAGTAGCCATACCAAACCTCCTATGGAGCCTGGGAAATAGCAGCAATTCAGTCATGGTGATCCGAATTTCAGCTCAGCCTCTTCATCAAAACACACAGGTTCTTTGCTGGCAGTCGAGCCACTGTGACTTCCCTTGTACTGTTCCCCAAACTATCCCAATTAAAGATGTTATGTCATATGACACAACTTACAATCACACCCCTGATGTGTACACAGGAGCAACAGAAAGCTTTGATTCCTGCATACCTGGACTTTAACAACAGAAATGTAGCTCACAACCCTGTAAATGGCACCATTCCCAGTCTCCTGATCAGACTCTGTCTTCAAGAAAGCCCGACAGTCTTGCTCTGGTTCTATCAAAATGGGACAACTTAATAGCAGAGGTAAAGCATTGTGAAAGTAATGTTCTGCCTTACACGGAGATACAACTGAAACACAGGGTTGAGCTTAAATGGTTCAGCCCAACTCAAAATGGAGAAGAATACAAGATTCCTTAGAGTCAGCAGATTGGAGACACAGGCCCATCACTGCCTTGTTCCGGGAGGTACAAAAAGCAGTCATGGGCTGTTCATGTGACCCAGAGAAAAGCTGGACATCACAGCCATGGAAGGAGGAAATCTCACCAATAATAATGTTGTGGAATACACACTTTTGCCCAGAAGTGTGTTGACAGCCCCATTTTCAAGGGAAAAAAAGGTACTGTTACACAAGGAAAATTGTCCACTGAATCTAATGTACCCAGGACACAAAGTCAACACAGAAACCCACAGTGAATCAATCAACCACCTGATACCACTGTATTCACTAATTTCTGCTTTTGGAGCCATCCCTTCTGGAAAAGCTGAGGCAGACAGCTACAGGAATGCAGTCCTTGGGGAGATATCAAGGGAATAACAAGCACCCTAAATGCAGCCTAAACGTATAGGCTCAGTCAGCACTAGCTCTGGGACATTTGCAGGTCCCAGGTTCCCTACAGAGCATTACCATGAGAGAAATACTTATTATTTGGTTTAACCAGGATAGAAACAAAACTGGAAATTATTTGACTGGTGTGCCGTGATTTACCCCAGGCATCTTCACACCAAGCTTTCTCAGTGCTGAGAAAATACCATGGCATTTCTCAGTCACCTACACAGCAAAGAACTACCTGAATGACCCAGTACAACCCTGATGTAACTGTTAATTCCACTGTGCTGACCTTAGAGTCATCTGTCCCCTAGATGCTACATTGCTCCACTTCACACAGCTAACGTGTGTGACTAAAGCTCTGCTCAGCTCCAGATGGCCAAACATCAAAGAAATTGAAAAACAGTGATTGCCAAATCTCTGCTGGAAAAAAAAATAAATATATACAGAAGAAATCAAAGAAGGATCATGAATTCAGCATCAGAAAACATAATGCAATGTGCTGTCCTCTGTTTTGTAGCTCAAGGTATTTACCTTGTAAAAGGTAATGAAAAGATGCAAAGGTCATGAAAACCTGCAATACATCCCTGCCCCAGGCTACTGAACAGCATCTCAGCTCTCTTCATCCTGCTGGCAGTGTTTATGTCCTCCAAGACAGAAAGCCACCATGCTCTAGATTAGGGGTAAGAACTCCATGCCCCTGCTGGCACACAAGCAATTCCAAACCTAAACAACAACTATATTCAGATACTCCACTTCCTTTAAAGAAGATAAGGCATGACTACAAAATGAACTATGCACTACACAAAAAAGGAGTTGCCCGTGGTTTACTCAACTGAATAAAAGTATCTCTATACAATTTGGGGAGCTCCTCATGGCTTTAGCAGTTTTCCAGTAAGCCAGGATGGCAAGAGAATTTATCGGAGCTGTTCAGTTCAGTGCAGTATTCAGCCTGGAGAGAGGAAAGAAGAGAGGGAGGAAGGGACAGCAATATTTTGATTAATATACAGAAATGGAAGTCATTAAGAGTAGGATCAATTTCCAACTTTTATACAACTTCTCTTCTCTGCACTAACCTACATCTGACATCAGTCATAACACTCCAGAAACAGCTTAAAGTAATTTTCACACCTTCCTTCTAGGACATAATGTCCTAGATGAGATAAAGCAGATTCTATATGAAATACAGATTTTACCTAGACTCCTGTGACTGCCAGGATGAATGATTCCCCAAAGATCACAATGCCCACTGTTGTTCTTTCAAACAGGGGAATGCTTATTCAGCTTCAGGTAGCTTATGAATCACTGTATACAATTAACATTCCTTTAAACATGCCAAAGTATAACTATCTTCATTTTCAGCTAGATTTCGTAATAACTATATATTCTTGAGGCTCTCTGTTCTGTTCACACATATAATGAATGTGCACACAATTCAAGCCCCTCTTGTTTTGAGATCTCCAAAACAGGGGTTCAGACTAAACACCCCTGAACAAAACTGCATGTCCCATAGCACAGAACCCTGTGTAGTAACAGGGTGCTTGGTTTGGCTGGCATAAAGTTCATTTTCTTCATGGTATCTAGTAGGAGACTATGTTTTGGATTTGGTCTAGGAGCAGTGCTGATAACAGAGAGACGTTTCCTTTATTGCCGAGCAGTGCCTACACGGAGTCAAGGCCTTTTCTGCTCCTCACCCCACCCCACCAGTGAGCAGCCTGGGGGTGCACAAGGAGCTGGGAGGGGACACAGCCAGGATAGCTGGCCCCAAGACAGGGACAGTCCAGCCCATGCAGTGTCATGTTCAGTATAGAAAACTGGGGAAGAAGAAGGGAGGGGCAGATGTTTGGAGTGGTGGCGTGATGCCTTCCCAAGTCACCCCTGTGCAGGGTAGAGCTCTGCTCCCCTGGGGATGGCTGAACACCTGCCTGCCCAGGGGAAGCACTGAATAATTCCTTGCTTTGTTTTGCTCGTGTGTGTGGCTTTTGCTTTCCCTATTAAACTGTCTTTATCTCAGCCCACAAGTTTTCTCACTTTCACTCTTCCGACTCTCTCCCCATCCCACTTGGAAGGCAGTGAGTGAGTGGCTGAGTAGGGATGAGCTGCTGGCTGGGCTTAAACCTCAGCAATTACAAACTGCTGATGGTGAAAGGGCCTTCAAAATGCTGTTTGCCTTGTCCTTGTCCCCACAACCATCCTACACTCAGTATCTTGCTCTGCTTCATATCACACCAAAAACCTGACCAATTCCTCTGTCTCTGACTGGCACAAATCTGGAATTATTCTTCTGGCCTCCACAGTTATTCCAGATTTACACAAAGAGAATACAGCTTGTCTTCCAAGAGCTCCACTACCAAAAATTACTTTTTGACAATATATTCTCTGCCCATAAAATAAGCTTTGCAGTTTCTAAACAGCCGTTCAGACAAGAAACAGATCAGAAATAAAAGACATGCTGATTATTTTTTGTAGCACTCAGGAAAGACCGAATTGTTGTGTTTGCCTCACCCTCTGATATTGCAGAATATGCTCAAGTGTAAGCACAGAACTGCTGGACATTTTCAGAAGGGGAAAAGAACCATTTTAGAAAGGCTTTTAACTTCCAGTTTCTAATGGAAAATGAATTTGATACTAAATATTTGTGGCCCCAAGATCAACTCTTAAGAATAGAATGTTACAGAACCCATAAATACTGGTGGTGAATAATGTTGGACCAAATGAAAAGATGAATTAAAGATTTCTTACTGGATTATTTTGCATTACAGAAATTAAGGAGGGTGGGGCAGAAAATTAAACTTAATAGAGTCCAAAAACTATTTCAGTCCAGGATGAGTATTGTTTCTGGAATTCAATCTGGGGAAAAAACATCAATTAATGTTTTACTAAGGACTCCACACTTTAAAGAAATTCTGAGTAGGCACAGTAACATGCACTATAAGTGCTGTCCCATAGTGGTGTCAAAACATTATTTTTTATCCTAGAATTTGGAAAAATCTCAGACAAACAACATTTGTTGCTGGAAATCAGAAAATGAGAACACACTAAGTAAACTGAGCTTTCCAGCCAGCAAGAAGGAAGACAGATTCTATCTAAAACTGTTAAATTTGGAACTGTTAATAACATTACTGGTGTTTAGGCAGCAGCAGTGATTCCTGTGGACTTTATTTTCTCTTCCTGCTATTTTTCCTGTCTCCTCAATTTCATCAAGTGTATTTTGTAAACAGAAAAACTACTGTTACATTTGTGGAAACACTTGATCAGATTTGCCTGCACATGTGGTTGTCTTTAGACAAGTCAGAAATCATACGTACATTGTAATTAACCCGTTCCCAGTGAGTTAACACAGGATTTCTGTTGGCATATTTTCTAGTTTCTTTGCATGCCCCAGCTGATGGGGTTTCCTCATTGCCCTAGGAAATCTCCCAATACTTGCCTTTGAAACAGCAGCTTGCAGTGCAATGAAAGCATTAGTAGAAAAAAAAAATTAAGTATGTATTCAAGGAAAGCAGCAGATCCTACTTTTAAGTAGACCGTGTAATTCAGGAGGATGGAAACACACCAGGGCTGGAGCTGTTGAGTCTCACTTAAGATTAGCTCTTTGCTGGGAAACATGGAAACACGGCACCCAAGTTAGTTTTATATTTTTCCCCCCCAAAGTCATATGCTTGCACATGTGTTCCCCACTCCCTTTCCAGGCCCTATGCTTGTGTGATACTGCTGGAGAAGCATAACTTCATAAACCTAATTGCTTAAAAATAGGAACTGGCAGAGCACCAGCTCCTAGATCAGTCTGTGAAGCATTCAGATGTTTTAGGCAGCAAAGAGTTTTTCCTCAGGCTATTACATACCAATACTTCCCTCCACTCCCCTCAGAAAATCACAAAAATATTTGCAGCAATTCCAAAGACAGTTGCTCCAGCACACACTCCCCTTGTCTGACTACTAGGCTACTTAGGGAGGCCCAAAAAATAAAGAAATAAAAACAAAAAGCTTTTTGACACCAGAGCACTTATAACTCCTTTCTGTACCTCTCTAAATGTTTTCTATTCCCATTTCTTTTAATCTTTTTTAGATTTAGAGCCATTCCGTCTGTGTCAGTTCTGCTTCTGTACCAGCTTGAAGGATTTCCACGCACACTCTCTTGGCTCTCTTGCTTTAAATGTGTTTCTTTTGCTCACCATTCTTCCACTCCACATCTAGTGAGATCTCCTTCACCCACTGCTCTCATGGCTTCTCAGACTCCAGAGGGAAGGGTAGGAAGCAAATTTAGTCAGGGTAGAAGGCTCAATCTTGACCTTGCTTCCTTGGAAACTGAGTCATAATCTAATAGCAACACACAGATCTTGCACAGATCTGTAAATTTGGGGGAAGGTTCAGCTATGGAAGCCAAGTATCACAAAAAAACCCTTTCATGTAACTCCACTAATCATTCAGGAAAAGAAATTATGTGGAACAGAGCACCAACTAATCTCCTCCCCTCCTTCAAATGGCTGCACAGGTAGTCCCAGTTTCTTTAGCTGTTCTCCCAAAGTGTCTGTGTGCACAGGTACACGTCCCTGCATATGCACATGCACACAGCCACCAAGGGATCTCTGCTGGGGTTACCCCTTCCCTGCACTTCACTGGACCCGTTAGCTCTGGCTGGCTGCTTCTGACCTACCCTCTCCCAGCCATTCCCTTGGGCAGCAGCACCAACAACTTTTACTAAAAATACGTCCTGAGCATCATAAATAGCAAGATGGTAGGATTCTTAATCCCCCTTCAGGCACATAGCCTCTTTGCTTTTGATAAATACAGAGTGGCAACAATGGACAGAGAATAAAATGCATCTTACAGTACTGGTCTGCTCAGCCTGTGCCTTGCAGAAAGGAAAAATGAGGACTCCCAGTATCCACAAATGCTGTCAGCAGAGGACAAGAGAAAGGGGGGGAAATTGCTATTGCAAGGAGTCACAAAGTCTCCCAAACCTAAATTTTGAACATTTTTAACTCAATAGGATTTATTGGCCAAACCACAAGACTGGTGTTCTTAAAGAAAACCTTAGATCTGCAGAGTACCTGCGTCAAGCAGGGAGCCAGTCAGCAGGAAAACTCAAAGGAAGGGAAAGGCTGGCTCTCGCCCTGCTGAACTTTTGTACCACCACAAGCTGTACACAACAAGCCAAATGCACAGTGCCAGGCCAGCCTGGCAGAAGGAAGAGCAAGACACAGCCCTTTCATGCCACTTGACTCTTAGAACACTTAGGCAATTTTACGAACCTCTCTACATCCCTGACACACAGATTTGAAAATCCCTGCACTACCTAGGGACTGAGGTCATGCTATATTTGGAAATAAAAAAATATTTTAAAGAACTTAAAATCAACTGCCATTTAAGTTTTCAGCCATTTTCCTTATTTAATGTATTAAGGTAGAAATTCAAGTGTTCCGGAGAAAGTCCAGTAGTCTGGAAGCTTTGTTGACACCTACAAGTGCAAATATTCAAAAATCTCAATGTACGATGAAAAAAATGCTAGATGGCTGTTCGAGTTTTTTCCATTCTCCTGTAAGTTTTATAATAGTAAAGCTAGAAAATTTTCCTCTGCCCAGCTGCAACTCTAAAGCAAGGGCATCACAAGTCCTGCTTCCTGCATAAACACATAGGAAAATATTTACTATGTTGCAAGCATGAAAACAAATATGGTATCACTGTGGCCACTATAACACAGACACTGACAATTAAAAAATTTTAAATGGCGTTTTCAAAAAGACAGAAAAAAAGACAATTGGTACCAGAATTTTGTTGCAAATGAATCGAATCACATATGAACATAATCAGTTAACCAGAACCTTTTTCTTTGAAACACAAGACTCCAAATGTGCACTGCACATTTAAGTACACAAAACATTTTTGTCATTCATCCCAAATATCATAACATCTGGCAAGAGAAAACAGAAAGAAGTATTTATAGACATTTTTTGGACAGAGATTACTTCAGGTCAAATCCGAAAGCATCCTTAAGCTGCAATCATCAAAATCTTTTATCAGCTATTTTGGATTTAGCTAGTGTTACTAAGAGAGAAATATAACATAGGCTTTTTATAGCAGCTGCCAATTCAACAATGATCAAAGTTTTATTATTCTTCCTTAGATCAAAGTCTGGACTGAATAATTTTCGGATTATCTCCAGCTCATAAAGTAGAATAAACAGTTTTGGATAACCACATTATTATATAACAATACTGTCTTCTGGCAGTAAGTTTTGCTCTTATTTACATGTGGCACAAGTTTTTAATGGATTGTCTGATTATCATTTAATTATTTTATTGGCTTACGAGGACAATAAAAGAAAAACTTATACAGCAGCAGCAGAAGGCCATAGAAACATTCAAAGGGTGTCTTGTGCATCTACATTCATATACAGAGGTCATTCATGAGAAGAGGTGAAACCAAAATTAGGAAAGTAAGACCGGGCATACTTCCAATGGCAGAGAATAGATTCTACATCTCTGCTCATTATAAACCACTCAAGACATCTGGAGATCTCCTCTTGTGGGACAGAAGCACTTACACACACCTTGGCACAGCCTGTACACACCCTTCCGACTGGGATAGGGAACGTCCTAGGCAGAGAAAATCTGTATACTCACATTAGGTTGGCTTTCATTAGCAGGCATAGAATATTGCTACATGGATAATACTCAGCAAAATTCTTTTTACAACTAAACTTAATTGTAAAGGTCCTTAGATTTGTGTTACCCTCAGGTGTGCTTGCAGTCAAGAAAAATAATGTTTTTCTCCTTTTGGTTTTCATTCTGAGAAAGCCATTGATTTCCACACTGTCTGTTGACCACAGGCTCAACTGTGTTCCTGTTCCACTGAACAAGGTGTTTCCTATTATCTTCAGGGAAACAGCAAGTCCTAAATTAATCTCTTCTTTTACAACCTAATTGTATGAAATTCATTCATCTTACACAGTCTTTCCAGAAGTCAGCTATCCCACAAATGTTGATTAAGAGAAGTGGCATCCCAGGACACCAGAGAAAGCCATGACTTTGGCATAAATTGTTTTGCATGTTCTGTAAGCAGGGCCAAAAGTTAGAGCTGGAACATCTTTTTCAGACTTGTTGCTATTATAGGCTCTTAGCTATGTTTCTTTATCATTAACTAGGTTTCAGCTCTTATATAACCTGGTTGTCTCCCAGACTTTCTAATGCCAAAAATAAAATGAAAGCTTTCATCACGAGTTAAAAGGAAACTGTAATTTGAACAGCAGTTTTGCTGACTTCTCTGTTGATCAAAGATGCCTCATACGAGCCTGATGTAATAGAAACAAAATCAGATTTATAATAACAGTAATTAAAGCAGAATCCTTTCATTGAGTGAAATCTCAGTCCCTACTTGTATAAGACATACTGGAGGAATAGCTAAAATAAGAGCCCATTTATTAAGTTGGGGTACCAGTTACAGCAAAGGGAATGACAAGCACTAAAAAAATGTTGCAAAAACTGCTTCAGCTTCACACTTTTTATTAAAATGTGTCCATCTCTATGACAATACATGACTTGTTTTGCCATTCGAGAAACAGAATAAAATATATTTATTAGTAAGAACACAGTAAACCAGAACTTCTTATCATTCCCTTCCTGTAGAGCCCACTGTGCTAAGACCACTCACTTCTCTGACTGACCTCCAAAAGGATAATTTCTTAGTGCCATGGCAATAAGTTACCAGGAGAAAAATCTGTGAGTAAGAAATAGAAAAACCATCATTGGCTTCACCAATGAACAGTAACACGTACTGCAGTCTTCAGCATGCTCCAGGGAGAGCTAAGCACAGGTCTAAAGGCTCCAGGGAGTCAGAACCTCACAATCCGCTGGCTTGGACTGGTTTTCTCGTACCATCCTGTAGGATGAAACTGCAAATACACCACAGGGGATAAAAGCACCTTTTGCCTCACCTTTGAGAACATCATCTTCTCAATGTTTCTTATTTCACACTTCTGTTCAGAGTGCTCTCAGTTACAGCCGCACAGAGCAGGCATCTGTCCTGTGGATTTCTCCCTGCAATCCTACCAGCACAGCAGGAAAATGCTAGCAACCTCTTCTCTGGAGGCAGAGGGCAGACTGGTGCCACAAAACACTCTGGCTCATCACACTTTTTTACACACCAATCTTTTTTGCAATGATGAGACCAGATCCTGCTTCCACTTCAAAATGTGGTGTTCAGAGGAGCAGATTAACAGTTTTCAATAAACATGAAGTGCACATGATCTTTTCTATGCATGAAGGAGTAACTCCAAGGATATGTAAGTTGGCCACAACAAACCTTGCAGAAGCCCAGAAGCCAACACAGGCTGCAGAACCCACACAAGAACACAGGGAGGTACTCACAGGTAGCTCCTACTCAGCTCTCACTAAAACTCTGCACTTTAACTCAAATATGTGCATGTGAAGAGCAGGCACAGCACTGTGGATGTGCCTGCATTTCATCAGTTACATGGAGCAAACTGACTCGCCAAAGCTCTAATTGTGGATTGAAGCCTGGATCACAAATAGGAAAAGAAGGATGTAAAACAACCCCATCACATCAGTGTACCTTGTTGAAGCCCATCTGGTCCAACCTCATTTACAAACTAAGGATTCCTCTCCACAACATATGAGACCGCTAAAAATACAGAATGTAATGCACAAGAATGTTTACAGAACTGGAACTCTGATTTGTGTGTGAGGTTCTGAAAATTTATTTCTTTCTGAAAACATTTCTTTCTAAAACAACGCTCAGCTTTTAAAAGCTGAGCATTTAAAAAATGCAGTCTCACAGTCTTCCTCTGCTATTGCTGTATAATATTTAGAAGTTTTCTTCAGGTTTTAATGAAGAACGACACCTAATTATAAAGACACTGCTGCCTAAACAGTATATGATAAAAAAATTAAAGGCTACTTGCTGGTCTCAGAACTTACAGGCAAAAGTCTGCTTTCCACAGTAGGATTCTGCCTTAACACTGCAAAACTAAGAAATACTGCACCAGTCACATGAACTAACCATGTGTGGTTTTCATCTTCAATTACTAGCAGATTAGATTAAAAAATAATTTGAAATATTCAATTCAGACTTATTAAAAGAAAAAAAAAGAAATTCCCAAAAGATTGTTTTCAGAGACTGTGAAACACATGAGGTTCTGGTGTTCCACTAAAAGCAATTTTGCTGGCTTTTCCTTCCATAAGCAGATGCTTATTTTCCTTCTTTGCAATTACTTTCAAAGCCATGCATCTAAAATAGACTCTACCTCATTGTCCCAGTTTCCTCTTGTTGTTGCCATTAGTCTATGCAACTTTTTCCATGCATTCAGGACTAATTTTCATTTATCTCAAAAGTTAAACAGCACAGACTAAGCTTTGTTGAGGGGGGAAAAAGATGGGAAAAGGCATCAAACTTTAAAAATAACCAGCTTAAAAGAGATACTGCTCTTTAAATCAGATACCTCTGTAGAATACTCTTCTTTCCCATTGAAACAAAAGCTCTACCAGGCCTAAAGATTCAGGTGCAGCTGCTGGTTCTCATGTACAGACACGTATTGCTTTCAGTGATTTGATGATCCAGGTGCTGATTCTGAGCTACTTAAGCCATTAAATTGAGGTTCAAGTCCTAAAATGAGTAGTGAAAAAAGCATAAATCATTACATGTATTTAGAAGAAATAAATTGAAAGTACAGACAGGATTAAATAACAGTACGAGATCAGTACAGAAGAAATTCAGGGCAAAAGCTGAGGAGAGAAATGCTCTCAGAGCCAGTTCCAAATCCTGCCCTGCATAGGTATTCTGAGTGGGAAACAGCTGTGTTGGCATGACTGCACACAGAGCCTGCCTCAGGTAGTGCTGCAGAGCCCCAGACCCTGCCAAGAACACATTCCTTCAGGCTATGGAGCCTTGTAGCAAGGAAAATGGGGAAAATCACTAGGACTGGGAGCATTGAAGCTATAATACTTAACAATTAAAACATGCTAAAATTCTCCACTTCTAAAATGAAGGAAACATCCAGCCAGCTCACACTGCCCCACTCTCCAGGACACTCGGCCTGAGGGTGCTTGGTGACAGCCATGAAATAGTCACATCACGAATTAGAGACATTATGACATGCCTGAAGGAAACACCTCTGACAACAAGTAGAATAACACAGATTTCAGAAAAGAATACAGCAGCCACCTCTTAAGTGGCTGGTTCCCTTAGATAAGAGCAACATTACCATGAAAATCACAGACTGTAATAAAACATTGACCAGAAGATCCCAGCAGCAAGTTTTTAAATCACTCAGCATAGACTTCCACCAAAACCATCACTGCCAGCAACAGCAGCCATGTCTACAGCTATCTGAGGAGAAGAAGAATTGGAGAAGAAAAATAAAGACTGCTAATGGTAGGAACTCAAGATTTAGTATGTAAATTTCTCATTGAAAAAATTATTTCATTACACAGAAGTTCCCAACTGTGAGATAGATCAACCAAGAAATGTGCAGTGTCCAGGAAGAAAGAATTGCTATCAGAGCACAACATAATGAGTCAAAGTTTATCATCTGCTGCTAGAACTCTATTATCAACCTGTGTAAGAACAAATGAGGAGCCTGAGAAGAGGTCCAGAAGGCAGAAATTTCCCTGTTCTGACCTGACCCTCAGATTCAGGAGAAGAAAAAAAAAAGTCCAGGACTTGTCTCACCTGTAAAATGAGGACAAAGCCTCTCTCTCACCACTGTCATGATGATTTATTTGTCTGAAATGAAACATGTTTGATCTACATTTGTCAAGAAATCATAGGAAATCATACAGGAAAAGACAAGGATTGTAGTATGAAATAAATTCTCAAGCTACACAACTCTACTAATTTGACTGTTGAGCAGGCTAAAAACTGCACCTGCCTTCTCTACAATACCCACATCTGCAGTATCAGAGTAGCACACTACAACCTCAATACTGGACAGCAATAATATTTCTTTAAAACTAGGTTCTGTCAAAATTCAGTTACTTTTTCACAAAGAAAACACATGACTCTTGATAAACCTCCTATTTCACACATCTTTGTTTTCCTGAAGTAGTTGCTACTGGACTAGATACAGCTCATGCTAATTCTTTCAACATTTAAGAAAAAAATTAGCAAAGACCTTTGTATTTGATCACACCAAACACTCCCATTTGTGCCTGTTTGCTCTAGTATAGCTGAAGATTATAATAGTTAAAAATAGCCATTCTTCCATTAACTTAGACCTTCATGATAACAAGTAGTTTTGACAGTTTTTAAGCAGTGTGAGATAACATGCACAAGTAGGTCACAGTTATACTTGGCTTTAGAAAAATGTCTTTCATCCAGGGAATTTACAGCTCTTTGCAAACAAGCCCTTAGGTAAGCAACAATCTATAAGGCTTACTCCAACACCCAAATTCACTCATGTATGCGTCCTAACAGCAACTACTTAACAACAGCTGAAAGTAGAATATTAAGCCTTTTGCAAACTGCAAAACTAAAAAGCCTGACTGACGTCAATGGCAGCTCTCCACTGATCCCAACAGGCTGTAGAGCAGGACATGAAAGTGCCCTGGGAAGGACTCCAACTTGACAGGGAAGAGAAAAGTGATTTTCCAAAGTTCATTTCAACTCCTAGTTCAGTCACAAGATTTCCAAAATGACTATTTGTTCAAGCTTCTGGGAATACTTGTCTGTGCTGCTTCATCTGGCATTTGGTCAACACATCTGCTAAAGCCATACTACAAGGAAAGTGGTGGAAGAATGTCAGAGACCTTCCATTTACATAAAAACAGGAGGTGAGGGACAGGTGTGAAGGACTGCAACAACATGGTCTCGGAAGAGTGGAAGGATAAAAGGAAAATTTCAGAGAATTCATCTTAAGGCACAGGTGAGTCATTATTCCTCACAGCAGCCCCTCTGAAAAACTTAGCTACCATTATTTCCATTATACAAGTAGGGAAGTATAAAACTCTTTAATCCAGAGGGTTTTTAAGGAAAAATTACATGAATTTGCGTTATTAGTTATACTTGATGTATTGATTTATAATCTGCCATAATTTCAGTGACTATATGGGTAGTTTTGGTTAAATAAGAACAGGGAACTAGAGCAGGAGAGTTAAAAGGAATGGTCCAAAAGTCGAGAGGTACTGCTGGATTTCAGGAGTTTCTTCTGTCATCTGTTGCAGTCAGTTCACTACACCATGCTGCCTCCTGGAGCAAAAGAGATGAATAGAGAGCTGCACAGATTGAACACTGATAATACTGTGATTTTTTTTCTATCCCTTGAATATCCTCTGCAGTTGAGTAAGAAAAATGGCGCAGGTAAATGTTTAACTCTTTTGCTATGCTAGTTATGTTTGGTATATAATCAACAAGCAGACAGCTCCAAGTGCTTGATGCATTCAGAATAATAATGATCATCTTTGGACATCTAACACCACATAAAATATTAACAATCAATATTCGCTGAGCTTGCAGACCATAATGATACTGTGGTTTTAATGAGACTGCATATGCATGAGGTAATCTGCCTTCATGAAGCAGTTTTCTGGCATTTGAACAAAGCCCTAACCCCTTTAAGACTCACTTATTACTTGTGCCACATTCTCATGAGCAACCTCATTAAGACCTGTCACACCACTTAAGTGTGTAAAAGTAAGTTTCTACGTTGAATTTTAACAGGAGTAGTGTTTAAAATTATTAATAATAACAATGGTCTATACTGTTTTACATACAAACAGCCTTTGGTCAGAACTGAATAAATCTATTTATTTGCCCATTCTCATGTATTTTCCACGTAAATCTACTTTTTAAACTTTAAAAGGATATATTTATAGAAATTAATATCTTCATCTGTTTCATGAATCTTATTCACTACTTCCCTAATGTCCTATGGACTGTCTTACTCTCTCTCTCTCTCTCCAATTAATTACTCTGAAAAAACTAGATGGCACAAGAGGGACTGAGAAAGAATTCACTTTCCTTCTACAGGCAGCTCTCCAGCAGAATTAAGCAGGCATCAAACATCATGCGTTGTGCAAATGAATGGGAAAGAGGGACAGTGGGGGAGGAAAGGGAAGTATGGCCAGTGGAAATGTTCTCTGGCTTCCCATTCTGTACAGTTCAGTTTTTGTGAGTCATCGGCAAAGCTGAAATCGCAAAGTTTTTACGTCACTTTCTCAAATCCAGGTACCCCTTCAATGACAACAAATCTGCTCCAGGTTATAAAGCTTTGCTGGGTGTTCCCCACAAGTACTAATGCAGCTTTAGAACAGCACTGATGCTCATATACTTAGTGTTCTTCCAGAAATGGACTCTTTGGAGACCAATACAGTCCATTTCTCTCTAAAGCAAGAAATCCACTGTTCCATGAAGAATTATGCCACTCTAACACCATTTATTATTTATATCTAAAATGGGTGTGATGCTTTAGGAGTATGGTCATAGCCACAAAATGCCAACAACCTTTTAGCAGCCACACGATGTCTTCAATGGGCATGAAGGTCCTTTGGATGTAAACAGGAATCCAAGCAGATGAAAGAGCTGGTCCATGCTGAGCAGTATTCAATACGTGAAGATACAGAGAGATCAAAGGATGAACAAATAAGATGCATCCTTACATTTAGGGGTTTGTCAATTTGTAATATATAATTTTTATAAAGTATTTGTTTCAAGTCAGAGATAGCCAGGGAGTGGTTTAACTTGTTGTTATTGTGCAGGTAACTGTCTGTGTTCAGGAGATGCTTACTAGTACTTCTGCTTTGTTATGACAACATTCAGAAAATGCTTAACTTTATGTCTCCAGTCCTTTAATATGTACTAACTATAATAAAAACCCTAAAGCATAAGTCTTTGTGCCACACCTGTGCCAGTTACTCATATCAGAAACAACTTTGGGACAAGATGAGATCTGCAATCAATGAGGCTGACCAGTTCATCTCCAACCCAAATGGGCAAACATACCGCCAGAGTTTACACACAAATGCATGCAAAAGACAATGGCTATTCAAGTTTAGGCCATAATTTTTAAAAAAATGCAAATCTGAAGTAAAACTCAAAACGTTAATTTCAAGCCAGATGCAAATGTCCATCAGAGGTACAATCTGACGATCGGATTTACCACCACACCCTACCAGGAGCACTTGCGTTACCAATGACAGGACAAGTCGGATGCCTTACTGCGCTCATCAGACACCCAGTTCCAATCCGTTACCATTCCCTGAGCAGCAACACCCGCCGAGGTCTGACCCTACGCCCACCCTCACCACCATGTTCCTTTCTCTGCATCCTCTCTGTATGTATATACATTCCCACTGTCACTTAACGCGAACCGAGCCGCTGCACATCCCTGTCCCCCTACAGCAGCCACTCGTCGCCCCCCGGATACCGGGGAAGGCAGAACGGGATCCCCCGCCCCGCCGGCAGGTGCGGCTGTGCCCGGCCCCGAGGATGCTCTGCAGCGCCCAGCCCCGCTGCAGCCCGCGCCGGAGCCCCCCGCACGGCCCAGCTGCAGAATGGTACCGGGCAGGCGACGGCGGGCGAGGGGATCATCTCCCGGCCTGCCCCTGCCCCGAAATCGCCACCGCACCCTCGGGGTGCGGGGCACCGCAGCGCGGCCGGGCAGCAAGGTCAGCGCGGCTCCGCCGCCCGCGCCCCGGCCGC
>WEKY01012142.1:88086-99103 GCA_013390045.1 Picathartes gymnocephalus
TGCGCGGGGAGCGGCGCTCCGGCGCGGCGGGGCGCGGGGCGGGGTGCGGGGCGCGGTGCCGCAGAGGGCGACAGTCGGGGACAGCCGCACCGCCGGCAAAAGCTACGAACGCCAAGGAGAGCAGCGCGGCAGAGCTGCTCCTTGGAGCGCTGGATAGGCGTGTCTGCTCCCGGAATCGCTGACAGCGCCGTGCGACAGCAGCTCTGCTCGTTCGGGACCTGGCGCTGAATTCTGTGGCACAACTTGAAATTCACGCACCGAATAGCAAAGATATACCTGCATAACAGTATGTAAATTGTATATAAACACAGAATTTCTAGCAATGTCTGCAGAGCAATCTTGGCGTTAACACACAGAAAAGAGCACTCAGCTTCCTCCTGGCACTTTTATTAAAGTACCAAGCGACCAACTGCAAGGCACCAGAAAAACACGATCAGTATCTGGTGGACACTTTCACCCACGGCAGCCCAGCCTCCAGCCTAGTAAAGCCAAGTATTCCCATGCCACACTAAAAAGGAAACCCCTACGCCACCAGATTATAGATGGTGGCAAGAGTTAAGCAAAGCAACAATCTAGTTTGTCAAGAATAACAGGTTAGAAGACCACATCAGAATAGTGCAGTTAAAACATTAGAGCAGACTTCTATCAATTTCACAATGGGCAACTATGAACTAAAAAACAGAAAGTCCAATCTGTGATGTTCAGCAAGGAGCCAACATGCATGAATGACAGGAGAGACTGAATCACACTCCTCCACTCTGATCTACCATGCACTATGTGTCTTCATACTAGCAAGAAGCTTACACAATTTTTCTATCAAGAAACCTCACAATTACCAGAATCTTAGGTAAGAGAGGTAGTAAAGATTCCATTCATGTGGCCACAGGTCAGGAATGGATGGTAGTAAGAGAGGTGTCATGCATTCTCACTGCTGTCTGCAAGTGCAGCCCAGCCAGTGCCTCTGCTCTGTCAGATCCACCCTCTGGCACTGCTCACCTTTCCCCTCATGCCAGCCGAGTGGGGAGGGCATTTGTGTAGGGAAGCAGCAGCAGGACGGACAGCACTCACATGCCCTCTCATCAGGGAATACAGGCACAAAAAATGAACTGGCACATCTATTTGCCTGAAGTTGTGCTCATGCTCACACACTGCAAAGACTTTTAGTCACATGCAGCTCTGTTTGCCATGGATTACCCCAGTGTCCCCTACACTTCAATTTAATTGTATTCCTTACGTCATTCTGTTTTCTTTCCCCTTGCAAATGTTTCTGAATCTGGCAGCAGGAACAAAATAAATCTTAAGTTTTTCTTCTCTTTATAAACTCCTATAGCATTATCCTTAGCTGGTGAACTGACATTCCTTGAAAAACACTTCCTTTCCCTGCTCCTTTTCTGAAATTAGAAGAATTTTCCACTTGCAAACAACTCAGATTTTCTTTCTTGTCTGAAAGAGCCAAGGTTTTCCTCAGTCAATGTAGTATGACAGCATTTTGTATTTTTAATTAAGTCATTTCCTATGCACTTCCTTCAGTGAGTTTCTGACTAGCACTATCACAGGTTCTCCTGTGTGGTACTTAATAGATGGCTTTAAAAAGAAGGTTCAGGAACATGCAGAAATTAGCTTTTTAATTAAGAACTTCCTTTCTTTATACTGCTAGGAAGTAGGAAGGGAAAGGCATTTGTACCTTGGAATTCTATAGAACACAGAGTATTCCATTCATTGTGTAAACTCTCTGTGGCAGAGTTGAACAGACATCTTGGCCAGAGAATGCTAAAATGGGTCAGATACAGCACTCATTCATTAAAATGAGCTTTTTAGCTGGATTTTTTGAGGACCTGAGGCCGATGGAGTTTTATTTTCCTGTCTGTTCTCTCCATCAGGTCACCTCCAAGAATTTTCAGATTGGGTTATGGACAATTTCAATTCAGGTTGACTAAAAGGTATCATTCAGAACGAGTTCTACATCCCTATAAGTTTTGTAATAATTAGCACTTAAGAAAAAAATTAAAATAAAGAGAAAAGCTGCAGTGGAGACAATTACCAATTCTGGAGGCCACGTCTTCATTAGCCACGAGTACTAGTTGGGCAACCTGCACATGGACAGCTGAGTCAGCTCTTTTAGTTGTTGTCTGAGATCCTGTCAGTATCTTGAAAATGTGGAAGGAAGCTGAAGAGGGTGGAAAAGGAAGGTACAGAGAAGTGAGACACCATTATCACTATTTTACAGGTGAAGTTGAGTCAGAGAAGATGGACAAGACAATCCAAGGCTTGCTCACTCGCCTATGCAGTCCAACCCGTGTTCTCTTGCTTCCCTCACTGCAGCACTGGCTTGATCCTCATGGAACTACTTTAGCTCATTAATTAACAAAGAGTTGCTCACTTTCTGTATCCAAACTCCGTACATTTGCTGTCTGAACCAAAGGCTCTAATAAACACTGGAACATGACTGAAGGCGAGTGCAGAACTGCACAGCCAGGATGGGTGAGGAACCATTAGAGGCAACAGAGATATCCTTTTTAGCAGTAGCTACTGTTAAGCTGTTTGATTGAGCAATTTCCTGACTACTTTAGAAGTCCATTAAGGAGCAGTGATTGACATTGTTTTATTTCAGGCATCTACCTGAGGCTTCTGAATTAGTCAGCTGGGAAGTAGGATCCTACCTCTTGCATTCTGCTATTGACTGTACAGACAGCCTAAGTTTCTAACTTACGGTGTAAAAAGATCCATTAAGGTAATTTTTTAAAGGTGTTCAGGCTTCAAGAGGTCAAAACAGGCATCTTGTGATTTTTTAAAGGTGCCCAAACATTAATATATTTTACCAAACAATAGGCGTTTCCAAGTCCTGTCTCAATGCCCTTGGGAGCTAAATGTGTTGCTCAAGGTCACAGAGAAAATCTACGTCAGAGCAAAGCACAGAGCTTGCATCTTCAAAGAAAAGTATCCCAAATACTGGACTGTGTACTCTGTGCAGCATACCTTGCTGTCACTTAGCCACTGTGTGGAAGTAAAACAGAAAGTTCTCCTTTTATCACTTTTGAACCAGTTTGTCTCATATAAAGTAGGATAGTAGTTTTAAAAGTAATAAGATCCCATCAGTCGCATGTAAATCTATGTTTTTTCCATGAAAATCAGCAGAGAATGACATAGCAATTAAAAAAACAGGTGAAAGTCAGCTTAGCACCTTTGTCTGATGCAGATAACTCATCAGTCAGAATATACCTATTTTTGTACTATGCAGGATCTTTCCTCCTGAAAATCGTTAGAAAAATCAGAGATTTTTGGAACAACAGACAAATTCTTACAGAAGTAGGTTTCTGAGAACAACTTCTGTGGGCAAGGCAAATGGCAAGGATGGCCAGGATTGGCCGGAATAATAATGGAAACTATTGGATTTTTCTACAAATTTTTCCAATATGTTCCACCATAATTCAACTGGCTTCTTTTTTTAGGGTAATAAGACCTATAGCAGTTATACTAGAAAGGAACAAAATCTAGAGCATTACTAAGCCTGATAATTTAATCAGAATTTTAATAAGCTCAGAATAAATAGTTTTCTGTGACATGAATGACAAGAAAGCAAGACAGCTCTCTTACTTTCAGTATAAGACTCTTACTAGAATTTTCAATTTGTCAGTAATGGACAAGATATTCAAATAAATACATAGCCTTTCACTGATTACATTTAGCTTCCAGGGCAGTTTCCACTAATCTTTTTGGAGAAAAGTTCCCATTTATATATTTCAAAGAAGAACTGAGCTCCAAATTACTCACACCAAATATTAATAGAAATCTTTGCTTTTTTTTTCCCCCTCAAATATCCCACATATATATATATATATAGAGAGAGAGAGAGAGAGATAACCATTAAAAAAAATTAATAAATTCAAAAAGATAGAAAGTTCTCCTGAGTGAGACAAATCCTGGAGTCATCTTCCTTGTTTCTTCTTATTCTGGTTTTCTTAAAAAACTTCTTTCTTCTACACATTATTCAACCCTCCACATTGTCTGTGGAATACGCACTTGTATGGCAAAAGTTCCAATATTGACCTTACGTTATCCTTAAGTACTGGACTTGAATAACCTGAGCTCTATCCTGAGCTCTGTACTGCAGGGCCCTCTGGCTGAGAAGTATAGAATTAGACAGGCCTCCCTTCAGAGCATATCAAGATCATTTCTTAATTAGCTGGTGGATGCAATTTGATTTGAGAGCACAAAGTACTGGCTCTTTTACAGGAACTGAATGCCTTGTTCCTTGTCATACTAAGTCAAGTTATCAGCCCCTGGTACCTGATCTGGCACTGATCAGTTTTATAGCCACGGCAAATGCCTGCATGTAGACACACCTTCCTAGACAAAAATCTCCTGGAAATTGTGATGGCTGCTTCACAGGGACCCAGGAAACATTTGGGAAAGAACATGGGCCAAACAGCCAAAAGCACAGTCTTAGAACCATGGCAACAATAAAGACAAATCTTGAAAAACTCCTGAAAATATCTGGGAAAAAAGAAAAACACTTTGCTTTTCCTGTTAGTCTTGCCCAATACATTCATGCACAGAGGTTCTGGGTATTTTCTTTCTCTTGTCTATTGACATACACAATTGAATCTATCTGTTATACATGTAATGTATTTAAAGTTCAGATCTAGATGAATTTTCTCATGCAATACTTTTCTTTCAATGTGTTAAAAAGAAAACCAAAACAACCAGAAGGTTTAATTCAGTCACGCCTTTTCTTTTTTTTTTTTAGTTCACTTTTGAATCTATTTGAGCTTAAAGCTGATGCCAATTCTCCACAACATTCAGTTGTTTATTCCACAGCAAGTCACGCCGATAGAGATGCCAGCAGATGACTGAATTCCCAAGTTAAGCACATTGCTGGAGTAAAACACGGGGTCGGGTTGCCCTCTGTGGGCTGGGATCTGGACCTGGGACAAATTGTTTTGCAACACCTCACAGAAACTGATTAACGTGAGTACAGGATTTCTACATCTGAACACAGAATTTTGACTTATTATGTACACATAGTGCCAATATAGCAATTGGCTCTCTGCTGCCTGGTAGCTGCTGCTGGAGAGGAAGAAGGAAATGCAGACTGCAGGTGTCTGATGCAGCAGTCAAGCACTCCAGGTACAATAACAGCTCAATATGCACAACCTGGGAATTCCTGGGAGACCCAGAGGAAAACAGCTTCTGAACATAAAACCAGGGAAACTAAATGCCTGAAAATACTTCACTTGGCACAGGAGCTGCCAGGCAGGAATCAAGTACAACGTATTGCAGCACTACTCCAAGATCTAATCAGGAACAGGTTACTTTATATTAGCTATATTACAGACACAGCTCTGCTTACTTCAGCATTTCACAACATGAGGCCTGAATGTCAAACTAGTCCAAAGCAGCCTGAGGCAACAGAACAGGAATGAGCAACAGAAATATTCCTACATGACGCTGTGTCTACTACTGACTTTATTTCTTTGCTCGTTGTCAGTAGTGCCTCCAGCTCAGTTCCTTGAAGGCTTCATCCAAGTACAGACGCTCGTTCCTACAGGGCTGATGACTCAGAAAGAAATTACAGAGGATTGAGCCATACATACTTTTTCTGGAGATGGAGTTTGGCTCAGAGTATAGCTTCTGAATATGAAATTCTAACAGAAGTGTTCAGGTGCTCCCTCTACCCCCATCCACAGGTAAAATAATGCAATGATATCCATGGTCACTCTCCCCTCTGTGGGAACCACAGGAGAACTCTGTTAGTTGTCAGGAAGGGTCAGTCTTAAAATACAGGATCCTTCTTAAATTAATTGGGGTTGAGTTGTTATAAAGATGACACAAATATCACGTGGGATGTGGAGAGACACAGGTGTTAGTCAATGTCTTTGTAAACTCAAACCAATCCTGTAGCTTCAAATAACATCATCTGAGAGCCAAGCAGAATAAGTGAACTGCTAAGATGATGGGCTGTCAGGTGTAGCAACCAAAGCTTTTACAAGCCAAGTAATACGCAGCATTTAAGCCCAGAGGTAACATTACTAACTGGCATACCAATTCCTTCTATACGGGATACACAGGGATAATTTTTTCCACCTAAAATAAATAATGAAGGATTCGCTCTGACGCCTTGTGCTTCTAGGGGTGAAGGCCGGTCAGCTGCGCCCTCTGCTGTCGAGAGCTGGAAGTGGCGGGAGGCAGCGGCCTCTTCCCGGTGTAACACCTGGCGAACAGCGCTGGAAGTCTCTCATGGAACTGCATGGATAATGAACGCTGGAGCGCAATGTGGCACTGGAGTTTGGGCCTGCCTAGATAATTGTGCCATCAATAATTTAAAATTAATCGCGAAGCCACTACCGAGTGCCTTGCATCATAAATATTTTAGGCACTTGCTTCAAAATTAAGATGTTTTATAATGGCAAAATTTAATGTCAGGTTCCACGAGAGATTTCAACTATACCTCAGGAGAAAGATATGTTAATTTAAAGTCTGACAAAAATCTACTTTTAATTGTGTACTAACGAGAAAGAGAACTCTGCTGAAAGCTTCTATACTTGCATGGTAGTAATGTGCCTGAATTAATTTGCGTAACTCATATGGACTATCAAGATCAGCTTTTGCTTATGATTAAACAGATTATCTGATGACATTTTAGGGATCAACAGATTATAGTCCTTAATCCAAACATGTAAGTAATAATGAAATCTTATTATGCATTAGAAAACAAACAATGCAGTCAAGAGCTGATCTGAAAAGAACTCAGAAATCTCTTAGTAGGCTCAAGGCTAAGCACCTAAATTCTCCGCAGAAACACACACAAATTCTGGTTTCCAGACTTCCCTCTCTGCAAGTACTCAGATGAAAGATTGAGGGAACCAATTTACATCAGGTAGACCACTCAATTTTTTTCCCCAGTATTTTACGACAAAATCCAGTTTTATGTTTATTTATGCCACATTCAGACCCTTGCATTCATTACAGTTGCAATAATGCATAAACCCAGTAGTTTATCTCTAATGTCCTTGCATCAGCTTCCACTACCACAAGAAGAAGTATCCTTGTGCTCCTGCCAGCCTGCAGAGTGCAGTCAAATTGGCTAAGCTCTAACTGATCACATCTGAGTGTACTTTATCTGCTTTCAATGATTTATGATATGCTAGCACTTGCAGATACTGTATGGCGGAACATCCATATATTTACTTATAGACAAAAGCCTGGATTTTAATGCTTCCAGTGGAAAAGAAATATTTGAGGAAAACATGATGTGATGGGAAAAGAAATGTCTCATTTCACTGTCAAAATGTACTTCTGACCTCCTTTGGTCTTCTTTATGAGCCATTACATAAGGTAAAGCAGGGTGGTGCAGGCAATATTGGCCCAGTGTTGTGTCCTCCACAGTAGCAATGAGTGCTGCTGTCAGGAAACTCCTGCAGATGTGACAGGTAAGCACTCAGACAATAGATGAACGATGGGGAAATTTGTAACCCAGCAGAAGACAAATGAATGTCTCCACAGAAGGAGCAGTGTGCAGATGTGGAACAGAATGCAGAGGCCAGGAAATGCCTGAAAATGGGATTTATGAAATACTGCGTGAGCTGATTACATGGACCTGCTAGCGAATCAGCAAGGAGGGAGGTGATGTACGCAGCTGAGAGCACAGAACCAGAAAAGTCATGACAGAAAATTACTTCAGTTCCACTGCATGCTCTTCAGAATGCAATACACAGCATGTTTGCTTTCTGTAATAAAGCCCAGCATCAGAAAGGTCTGAAGATGATGTTAAATATCTCCTTAGCCCTCCTCAAAAGCAGAGATCATGCTGAGCCACTAAAACTTCATTCTTTATTTCATCCAAGCAGTCACTGAAAACATAGATATCAATCTAATTATTACAAACACAACAAAATCCTGCACAGAATAACAACAGATATTGGGCATAGCTCTAACAGGAAAATGTTCTTCCTATGGTAAAAAAATTCACCAAATCTTCAGGTTCTCTGAAGCAAAAGTCCAGACTGCAGGAACTTCTTCTGTAATATAGACAAATGCATCCATTAGACACTGGCCTGGTGCCATCTATCCAAATAGCAGAGAGATTTTCAGATAGAAAGGCCAGCACATTATGTCACTGTCACACACCATCTAAATTGATTTAATCTAGACAATTTCATTAATTTGTTAGAAAGAAGAAAGTTCCCAAAAGCTCTATCAATTAGAACAGTCTCACTTTCACACTTTCACTTCTCACATTCAAGCAAAACACCAACTCACTGCATGTACTTTTCCAAAAAAAGAACTATCTTGCCAAAAAAAACCCAACCCCAAGCCAGCAGAACTGTGCTCTCAAGGGTACTAAAACAGGTAGCAGTATTTGTGTTTATTTCAGTGGAAACAACATCAAGCATGAGCAGTTGAAGATGTATTGTTGCACATGACATGACATTGGTAGCCCATCCATAACTGCATCATCTCCAATTGAATCATCCCTAATGAGAACAAGAAGTATTCAAACAATACGTAACCTTAGCTGAGTTCTTCTGCACTGACACTGGTGAAATATTTTTTCCATTAGTTTCCAGTGATTTGCATTACTACTGGTTTGTCAGTATTTATCCAACATTCCCAGCAGTGAGAAATACATACATACGGTTGAGAAATTAGAGACTACTTTAAAAGATCATTAAAATATGTATCTACAATTTGCAAAACATATAAACACCAAAGACTTGATTCTGCACTATGGCTACAAATTCAAGCCCAATCTATTGGTTGGTAAATGCAGGGTTATATGCCTTCAATTTGTTTAATAAGCTTAGGAAAAATCATTGGCATGTAATATTTTCTTTTTTTTCCTTTACTGCAAGGCATTTCACATTGAGAAGTCTTAGTAAGAAGTCACTCTTACAATCAAATTCTTAATTTCAACCACAATGAACTGTTCTGTTTAAATAATAATGCGTTTATACACATCAGTCACTCTTAGAATAATAAAAGGCCCTCAAGTATTACAAAAGCTTTACCTCACCATCTGTGATTTATGATTTCATAAATTGTTAAGTACGATTAGGAATACTCTCACAGTTATAAAACTGTCTCCTTTTATATCTTCATGATATCTTACTGTTTCTTTATTCATTCTGCTGCTCATAGATAGGAAAGCCCAGGCACATTTGAAAGACATTTCTGCAGGAAAAAACAGACTGCAAGAGCATCTTAAACTACGACTTTCTCTTAGACACAGATAGGCAGGCACCTTCCAAATGCAGCACCTGTCCAGTTAAAAATCACCCAAACACAGAGATGCTTCATCATATGGCTACCCACATAGAAAATGTACAGTTCCTATGAACATCTATAGAATAGAACCTAACAAATAGAGAAAAAGCAGATTTCAAAAAACCCAACAAAATTACCTTTTAATTTGATTTGGAGGTGAAATAAAGCCTGCTTTGTCTCCTTCTCTCGGTGCAGAAAAAACCAACCAAACAAACAAACAGTGAAATTGGCAATGTGCACATTCCACAAGCCCTGTCAGCTGTGGAAGGACCATGCCACCCGCTCCACCAGCCTCTCACTCAGCAGCAACAAGATAGGATCATTTAAGATTGGAAAAAAACCTCCAAGATTGTCAAGTCCAAGCTTTGACCTAATGCCACCATGCCCACTAAACCGTATCACAAAGTGCCATGCCCACCACACTTTCAGGGGTGGTGATTCCACCACTTGTCACTGACTTTCTGAGTTCATCACCCTTACACTGCTTTGTGAAGAGTTACTTCCTTGAGGATCTCGCCGTCCCTGTGGATGATGACAGACATAAAATGTCCCAGCAAACAGAAAGCTGGCCCTTTTGCCATACATGCCAAGGCTGCTCTGTATCCATGCCATGCCAGCAGGAGGGTGGAGGCAGCTGTCTCCCCACCCTCACAATTCTGAGGCACCCCAGAGACCTTTGTGGAAGCCTGATTGCATCCTCTGGGCACAGGGACTATGGAGGTGGGCACCCCTTCCCCTCACCTGAGACAGTGTGTGCCCAGGTGGGCAAGAAGGCCAATGGCATCCTGGCCAATCTCAGGAATAGTGTGGCCAGCAGGACCAGGGAAGTGATTGTCCTTCTGTACTGAGCACTACTGAGGCCACACCTCAAATGCCGTGTCCAGTTCTGGGTCCCTCAATTCAGGAAGGACATTGAGGTGCTGGAATTAGTCCAGGGAAGGGCAAAAAAACTGGGAAAGGGTCGGGAGCACAAGTCCTGTGAGGAGTGGCTGAGGGCACAGGAGCTGTTTAGCCTGGAGAAAAGGAGGCTCAGGGAGGGCCTTATCATTCTCTGTAAGTCCCTGGCAGAAGGCTGTAGCCGAGTGGGGGTCAGGCTCTGCTCCCATGCAGCCAGTGACAGAAGAGGACACAGTTTTAAACTGTGCCAGGGGAGGTTTGGGTTAGCCATTAGGAAGAATTTCTTCACACAGAGGGTGATTAGACATTGGAATAGACTGCCCAGGCAGGTGGTGGAGTCACCGTCGCTGGAGGCATTGAAGGAAAAACAGGACAAGGCACTCAGTGCCACGGTCTAGTTGACACGGTGGTGTTCGGTCGTAGGTTGGACTCGATGATCTCAGAGGTCTTTTCCAACCTAAGTGATTCTGTGACTGTGATTCGCTTCCCTGCCCGGGAGTTGCCCGCAGAAGCGGGAGCTGGCTCGGGGCAAGCAGCGGCCCGCTCGCAGCCCGGCAGTGTCGCGCACTGCCCGTGTTCCGCCCCGCCCGCACCCCGGGGCCGACACAAGCGGTCCAGCCGGGCGGGAACGCGGAGCTCCCGGCTGGCAGCGCCCGGGGCCGGGCGGAGCGGAGCGGGGCGGGCAGAGCCGGGCCGAGCTGCGTGCGGGAGGTGGCGGCCCCTGCAGGACACCCAGAGCCGGCAGCCGCCGCCGCGCACCCGGCGGTGTCAGTGCCACGGTGTCCGCCGCGGAGCGAGAGGCACCACCGGCGCCCGCCCGCCCGATCCCCGCGGCCAGGCCCCCGCATGCAGCCCT